>JASAND010017492.1:0-16468 GCA_030248195.1 Trissonchulus latispiculum | reverse complement strand
TATTACTTCGTTCAGTTACGTATTGCTGGGTGAATGGAAACATGAATGGGCGTAACCTCACACATAGTTACGTATTGTTAGGAGGTCACCCAAGGCCAATATTACAAAATTAAAATGTAACTTAAACAAAACTTCTTTTACTTATAACTTTCGCAATATTGGGAGTTGGGCGACCGGGTTTGGAGTTTTAGAATCAGCAGAGAATTGCCTTTCAGATAAGCCCAACTTATATTTCGACCAAAAATTACACAAAGTGACTAATTATTACCTAATTAATGCAGAATACACCTAATTAGTACCTATGAACACTAATTAACACTGTTTCATGCCCCTAATGGGCGAATTGTGGCCTTAGTTTGACCCATCTTCCAATATTCGCACTTATTAACTGCGTAAAACGTTTTAAACTCGAAGTTTCTTGTTGAATTGCTGGTTATTAAGCAACTTCCTTCTTTGAACTTAATTCCCTTGATGATTTTCAACTATTTTAAACGGTTTCTGAAGGATTTTCTTGATAATGTGAGGCCGTATTCGTGGCCTGGGAAGAGTAACGACTCCTCCATTATACGGAAAACCGTATTAGGGCCTATTACTGACCCGGGAAGGGTAACGACCCCTCCGTTACGGACTGATGACCTACCTAAACTTTCTTAAACTACGTTCTGCTGAGATTCTATTCCATTTCTATATCGTTTGCGTGCGCGTAGTACTGTTTCTATGCCTTATTCTTCCTACTTACACTAGAGCCTATGTCCCTAATAACGGATTTCTGGGGGGTTTCACGCTGACTGGCAACTCTGGTAACTGAAAGACAGTTACTTTATACAATGCTTGGACGTTTCACGATTCACATCAAGATTCCACAAGCACCCCACTCATAACCAATACATTAGAAACTCAGATCAATTCCCTTAAGGACCATGACCTACTACCGATTGAGCTTTTCCTTGTGCCCCTTTTAGGTTTTATTTTTCCTTTTCCATTACATATATCCGAAAATCAAATCTATTGGGTTTTAACGGTTCCTTTTGCGTTATTTATGTGCATTATTTAATAGAAAGCACTTTGCAGCTGCTTGAAAGCATTGGAAATTTCGAAAACCAAAGCAAACAATGAAAAATTACAGAATTTTTGTTTTTGATTTTCTCGTCACTCCTTCAGTCAACATGAACCAAATTTTGCAAATATGTTTTGCATCAGCATACGCTCAGGCCGTTTTCTTGGTTTTTGGAAAAACGCAATATTAGGCAAGATATAAATTTTACAAATTTTCAAAACACGCTAAAAACGGAAAACTCACTTTTACGAAAAACTAAAAAAACGGCCTGAGCGTATATGTAAACTAACCATATACTGAAAATCTCAAATGATTTCATAAAGGATTGAAGGAGATATTTAAGTTTAAAGCTTTTAATACATTTCCTATTGTGTAGACAGCAAGCCAGTCCCCGCAGCGTCGTAGATCAGCTCAGCTGATGCAAAACATAATAAAGAACTATTATGCCAAAGTTCAAAGCGATTGATTAAGTTTTTAGTTCACAGTATCTGATCAAAGTCCACCCCGGTAGTGGTACTACCACCTTAAAGAAAATGTGTAATCCACTGACGGGATACACGTTAAGTATATATTTGACAGAATCCAATGACATTGGGATTTCCCCGTTATAGCCAGATATGCTGTGGAGTTCTCCTACTGCCATGACCTACATGTTACATACATGGCAGCGGCAGCCATAGAATTTCGGGTACCCAGAATTTCTACCAGCAATTGAATCAACTCTTTCATTTGCCAGGTTATAATGGAATCGCTTCGAAGAAGGAACTAGGCTATAGGCTAGACTGGTATTTCAGTAAAAGTTTCATTAAAACGGCACTTGTTAAGGGCGACTAGCAAACATCGGAATATTTGATGTTCACTTTTTAGGCAAGCTCTGTATAAAGAACTGTATCAAAGGAGGAAAGAGTTAACAAATTTAACTGATGTGCCGTCGACTGTATGGATGGGACTGGAATGTACGGTTGGAAACGGATCAGATGACAAATCGGATTGGAAGTTTACAACTTTGGGAGGAAATCCCGGCGTTACTTGGTTGGTACTCCATTTCTAGCTTTAGCAGACATTGACAATAGACATGTGCTAAGTTTGTTATATAGTTGGTTCAAAGCAGAAAAAGCATGCAAACACAGAACATGGATACGCCCATACCTGAACGGGAGGTCAAATTTCACTGACCCTTGTGGAAGCAAATTTGGGTACCCCTTGTGAGAGCGATTTTTCTTAGGGGTACTTTTGAAAGCGATTTTTAAGCTGTTTTTGCCTATTTTTAGCAAAAAACAGCAATTTTTAAGCTAAAACACATTTTTCGAACGTTTTTAGCTAAAAATAGTAATTTTAAGTTAAAAAGTCCGGCGAAGCCGGAAAATTTTTGGAAATTTTAGTCGTAAAACCTATTTTTTGGGCAATTTTCTGACCCCTTGTGGCCAATTTTCTTACCCCTTGTGGGAGCAATTTCGTGACCCCTTGTGGGCGACTTCGCCGAGGGGGGGGGGAAATTCCCCCCCCCTTTCCCCCCCTTGTCCACCTGTGGATACGCCTACAGTTGTTGTAACTGCTAGGGATAAAGGATTTGTAGAACAGTCTTATGATTCTGATTGAATGAAAGCCGTTGGTGGATGCCTACCTACAACTTGCAACTTTCAAGAAATTGATGTATCTTAGATTTCAGGAACAGGAACACTTGAAGTATTCTCGCCTATCACGCCTATCCTCGATCATTTCTCGATAGGCCGTTACTTGCAACCAGCAGCTTTTATTAAAGTAGATTTTGTATAGTGATTTGCATAATTAATCTAATAATTTAATAATATCGTTTATAGTGATTTCTAGTGACTTTCTTGAAACTGTCTTAGGTGGTATATTGATCCCAAAGACAACACAACTCAACCAGACAACTGGCGAGAAAAAGAGGACACCAATAGCACTCAACCACAAGGCTGTGTCGAATTAGCAGCGTCAACACAATACAATTATAATATGTACTCTGTGAATGATCAGACCTGCTCAGCTAAAAGACGAGTGTTCTGTCAAAGATGGAATATTCCTGGTAACTGCTGGTGCTGATGTCTTTATGAATGAAAATTGTCAGCAAAGATAATAAAGCTATTATTGGATTCTGTCTTACTTTAATTAGTTGACACTAGTGCTGTTTATCAATGAAGTATGAAGTAACATGGAACATTTTCTACTCTGCGATCTGAGCCCCTGGGAAGTGTTGGTCATCATAGCAGCAGCAGCTGAGTATAGCCTCTTTTAATCCAAACTGTAACGTTCAAACATTAGGTACCAAATATGTATATGTTACGGGCAGATGAATAAATTGGACACTTCTGAAAGTGTCCAGACAGATAGATAAATTATGCATGTGCGTAGACAGATAGATAAATTCTTACAATTATCGCATTCTGTCCGGACAGATGAGTAAATTATCTATGTGTCCAGAACAAGGTTAGACAGATGCGTAAATTTTTAAACTACATAGGAACTATTAATGAGGAATATTTGTGCTTATATATAGGTGTTATTTAACTTCAGTATTATTCTTTACGTTATTTTAAGTAGTTTATTCATTGTTCTAAAGCTTGTTATTATATTTTATTAGCTTATGATTTATTAAATTTATATGTATATATATATATGTAGATGTATATATATATTTTATTAAATTTTAAGTCTGTTACTTTAAAAATCTGTTACTTGATTTAAATAATTTTATATAGGATTTATTAGATATCGTTCCAATTATTGATCTAAAATGTTATAATACGTAAAATTAAAAAAGTCAAATAAGACATTTTAAAATTTAATCAATCCTAAGCTAATAAAATATATATAATAATAATATAATATAATATAATATAATATAATATAATAATATAAATAATATAATAACAAGCTTTAGAACAATGAATAAACTATTTAAAATAAAGTTAGGAATAATACTGAAGTTAAATAACACCTATAAGCACAAATATTCTCCATTAATAGTTCTTAGTTTAAAAATTTAGGCATCTGTCTAACCTTGTTCTGGACACATAGATAATTTACTCATCTGTCCGGACAGAATGCGATAATTGTAAGAATTTATTTATCTGTCTGCGCACATGCATAATTTATCTATCTGTCTGGACACTTTCAGAAGTGTCCAATTTATTCATCTGCCCGTAACATATATAAGCACCATTCTCACTGACACATTGACAATTTCTGATTGACTTGAGCACAATTCTTAGAGTAGTTGTTTGATCAATCATTTTGTGTTCTATTCAGATATTGATGATAATGATGATAACAAAATTGCTGAGAGTTGTAGTTTACCGTTGTGGCATTTGGTACCGTCGAAAGACAATTGTAGCTGTTATCGTACATCAATGGATGACGGAAATAATTGCGGAGCATGGCCATCAAAAAACTACAACTATTCTTATTCAAAATGTGAAGCCAACAGCGGGGAGTTTCTTTCACTGGAAAAAAGATATGAAAGTGATTTTGTGTCCCATTTAAGGTAAAGAAGTTTGGCAGAAAATACTTATCCGGATAAAAGGTTATTTGCTCTGATATTTGTTCCATCTGATAAAATCAGATGAAAGTTTGATAGTGTAAACCAGTCTTAAACCCACCTTTACACTATCAAACTTTCGTCTGACTTTCTCAGAGGAAAATTTTCCTCCAACAAATGTCAGACGAAATTCTCACATGTAAACGACTAGCTGACTCAGCTCTGACAAGAAAATTTTTGTTGGATCAAAATGGAAATTCCGTCTGATATCAGACGAAACGGACCAGTCGTATAGCTTCATTTTAAAGAAAGCTGGCGTGAAACAAGAGACTTTGAATTTCATTGGGCACTGTGCCATTGCCAGACGCAAACTCCTTACTTGTTTGGTGGACAGTGTAAACAACAGGTCGGATGAAAAATGTTTGCTCTGATATTTGTTCCATCTGATAAAATCAGATGAAAGTTTGATAGTGTAAACCAGTCTTTAGTCCGTGCTTGAGAGCGGGCCGCCGGACTTCTCCAATGGACCGCTGCTAGTCCTAAACATACCTTATAAATTGTTAATGGGTATACCTAGTTGCTCGTACAAATTCTTTGGAGAGCGCTAATTTTTAGCATGCAAGCAGGAAACATAGCATAGTTATTGAAAAGTTATATATTGCATGTAATGATATAGCTATAGTGTAAGGTAATGTAAGATTTGTTTGACAACCATTTAACGCGACAGTACAGTAGCTGTTATTGGTTTGGTCAAATGGGGATTGACTTGACACACGCTAACTGTTCCCACTGAATACAATTCGTCGTTACTGTCAGCATCAGCATTCGCTTGACTTACAAAATGAGCGCTACCATTACGTCCTTTCTTAAATTTCGATGCCGAACTTTTGCTTGAATTCGCGGCAGACTATGGCCAAATGTCACGTTTTGCCACAGGCGTGACAACTATGTAGAATTGAGAAATTAACAGTTTTGCCTGAAGTGTCCACGGGATCCACAAGTAAACTTTGCCTGTAGACGCTTTTAAGACGTCATCGCATTGACAGATAAAGAATCTGACTGATGAGACATTATTTCTTGCCTTTATAGTGGCGGATTCCATATTAACTGCAATTTCGACCGCACGTGCAATCTTCAGATCTAGCTCCTGTGACAATAGGTTCTTGCAGATTGCCTGATTTAGCAGGCTAGCAACGAATCGATCTGGAAAATGGCCCGCAAAATGTAGCCTTGGATAGCCTTTTGTAATTTCTGGTCTCGACGGTCGTCCACATTGCGGGGAAGGACTTGGTCTCGAATCCCGAAAGAGTGGCAGGCTTTCAATCAAAGTCGGCCGGACATGTTCCCTGCACGAGTTGGTTGAGCGGTTCCTTTGCATATGTAATGTATTGTGGAAATGTTTTATCTTTCAGCAAAGATTTGTTTATTGGTGGCGTAAACATATGGACTCCTCTAGCTTTTGATAAAGAGAATGAGTGGCCCAGTGGTAATTCTGTCAATAACACTGACTGGTATGTTGACGGAGATGAAGGGAGATGTCGAACGTATGGTATCATAGATCCTGATTGCCCCATGAAGTTGACCAAACATAGCTGTTCAGAAGACAAAGCTCATTCACTTTGCAAAGCTCCCCGTACGTTTTGTCGTGTGCAGTTGTCATTGCGGACGTAGGGTCAAGGCATGGAGAGAGATAAGATGTTTCTTGAGAGACAAGTTTTGGTGATTTCAGAATACTCCATGATAAATTCAGTGTTGCAATTAATGGGCATGTTCATATCCGGTAGTCGCTCCCTCTCCAGATGTACCTAGCAGAGATGAAACCGGGTCACCGGGTCACCGGGTCAGGAGCTCTGACCCGGTCCTGACCCGGTATTCTTTGTTGGAGAAAAGTTTTTGCTATTAAAGCATATATTTTAGAATTTTTGCCAGTTTAACCACTTGAAAACTTCAATAATTACTCAAAAACCAGCAATAGGAATAAATATATACTGAACTTTTGTTAAGTAGTAAACATCATATACAGGGATACATACCACGCATCCTATTTTGCATGCTTGTCGCTGTAGAGTGTCTTAATAATATTTTTGTACTTTCCTGTCAAGCTTCGATCTAGTTTTGAAGCTATGGTTGCGTTGAACCTTTTAATTAGAAAACTGAAAGCCCCTGATAGTCAAAATCTTTATTTTAAAATCTAAAATTTTCTATGCTCCATCTACTGCAGGTGACTCTTGACTGCTGCTTCAATTTTGAGGGGAAATGAGGGTAAGATTACCGATGAGAGAACCGATTATCCATGTGAGTAGGAAAATGTCAGCAAAATAAGGTTCACAGACTCTGCGTTTTATCTTTTATTTTTCTAATTGTTATGACTTATTATCCTTAGGGACTAGTGGATTTTGGTTTTACTTTATTTGCTGTCTGAATCCTAAGTCATAAGCTAAAATAATTTTAAAGAATCCCCGAAATCTGTTAAAGAATTGAATGCAACTAAAAATATTTTTACAACAATAATAAAACATAAAAGGTGCTTTTGTTAAGCTCTTTATTAGAATTATATGATGATGTGTTGTCATTTGGTCACTTTGGCAAAGTGTCCTGCTCTAAACTGATTCAAAAAGTTTGCAGTCAACTTCACATTGAGTGCGAAATCGCGCAAAAGTTTTGATTTTCCGGCTTGGTTACCGTATCTGCTTTCAGTGTTACTTTAAGGAAAGCAGAGCTTTTGCCTAACTTCATACTTTAGGCGCCAAAATTGTCCAAAATAATCAAAGAACACTCGCAGCACCCCATTTAAGCATTTTTTAATTTTGCCAAGCGTAAACCTAAATTTTCAAAAATACCGGGTCACCGGGTCACTGGGTCAGGGGTCGACCGGGTCACCGGGTCACCGGGTCAGTAAACAGTGATCCGGTTTCATCTCTGGTACCTATGTAGTTATGAAAATTTTGTTGGCATTAATGAAAAGTTTGAAATAATGAAGAAGTTAAGCGAACGTAGCTGTTCACAAAACAGTGTACACTCACTTTGCATAGCTCCGCAATGCCCCATACGCAGATGTATAAGTTTGCTTTTTGCTAGTATTTGAGAATAGCAGATTTATATTTAATGCAGTTTTTACAATAAGGTACAAGTTGACCTTCTACTAGCGGACGCTGAAAGATGATCCAACCTTTGGCCGGTCGTGGCCGAGCGTTCTCATACACCACACTAGATGTTGTTCGGAATAAACACAATTTGATCACAAATTTTTAAGGTAAAAATGGCTACCTTATGTTAGCGGATGAAGGAAAGAGTTGCTCCGATGCTTGTGGCAGTTTAGCTTGCCGAGGAGATCGCCTGGATGAGTTTCCTCGATCATATGCCATTGCTATGATGAAGGTATTATGTAGTTTGCTTGAGGAAGTGGAGTAGAGTATAGAAAGTAATTTTAATGCAGAATCGGTTCTTAAACCATTCACTTTGGAAAAGCAATCAATTTTGTTTTTACAATATTACATTAGCTGATGTTTTACAGAAATTAACAAAATTTGGCTGATTTGCTGGTTTAAGAAAATCTCACGTTGACTTATGCTTTGTCTTGCTGTGCGCAAAAATTATTGCCTACCATTGTTCTTGTTAACATCGATCAACTATTATTATGGAGAAATAACTGCTGTTTAGAGTCTTGCAAACGTTAACTGCAGCGAAAGCCTTCACGGAAGCTTGACTGTTGCCTGTGGTACTCCTGACGAACCGAACAATGTTTCTTTTCCTTACATTAGTGAGAGTAAAGGATTGTGTCATGTCTGTGTTCCTGGAAATTGCAAATCATCCTGTGATTCTGTTCCACCCGCCGGTGGGAGGCGTTTGTGCAAGTGTGAAGGTGATATTCATATTCGTAGCGCAGATGCAGTTATTGGTGTTGGTCCTAGTTGAATAGCAAATTCACACATTTTGTGTGTTCACAGTGGTTTACATAGTGTCAGGAGTCAGCACATTTGTTATCAAATAGATCTGCTATTAAATGTCAGACTCTGGATATGTTTTTAGTTTTTCATCTGTTTGGATGGACGATCTATACATTAAGATATAGTTTGCTAAAATCAAATTTTCAGCCTTCGACTTTCTCATTACAGTGTGAATGAGTACCGAGTACGGTTATAATATTTAATTTAATAAAGTATCATGAAACTCCGAAATCACAACTGGTTCATGACAAGTTATGTACGATCGATGACTAAATATGATTAGGCCCAACACATCTCAAATGAACGTTTTGGCAAAACAGCATCGATTTACTGGAATGTATAAGCATATGTGGATTCTAGACATGTAGAATTGATCTCTGGAAAAATTTTTTGAACTTTTTATTAAATTTAGAAGCTAATGCCGTTTGTACCTCAACGCCAACACCAATCACCCAAACGCCATATCCAGATATTAACGGTAAACAAAGGATCATATGATAGCTAATGTTATGGTTTTGTAGCAAAAAGCATCAATAACACACGTGTGCTTGGGGGAGGCATTCAGCCCCACCCCAGGCCTGGAGCATCTCTCGGTGGAGTTGCTCACACCCCCAGACTCCGGATGCTTTCGGTTTTTTGGGCAAAAAACCGGAACTTCCGGAGTTACGGCGGTTTTCGGAAGAACAGCTCACACCCAACCCGTAAACTTCGCCCTAGCACAAATGTCTGATCAATGAGACAGATATATACTTGCAAGTCTGCTTTTCTTATTCCTAAACTGAAACAGGAAAAGTATCTTTAGTATTATGCTTTGCTTTTGGCTTTTTTAAGAAAATGATTTTGTTCACCCTTTTTAGATTATCAGTACTGTACACCAACGACAACTACAACATCAACAACTTTCAGCACAACTACACCTGAAATTACGTCAACAACCCCCATTACAACGGTACCAACAAGTACAAGCACAAGCACAAGCACAAGCACAACTGAGATAATACCTACAATAACAACGACCAGTGCAACAAAAGCAGCAACAACGACCACTGCAACAAAAGCAGCAGCAACAACAACCACTGCAACAAAAGCAGCAGCAACAACGACCACAGCAACAAAAGCAACAAGCAGCTCTGAAGAATGGACAACCACAATATTTGCGCAGCCAGCTGCGGATGATAGCAATATCTTCATTTCCACAGAGACAGTGCCGTCCACAGAAATAGATTACTTTCGAACAACTCCTGTTCCAGAGAACGCTACAAAATTGCAGGTGCAGATTTAGTCATAATGCTGTAAGGGAAGCAGGCATAGGAAAGATTGATAAGCCTGCCATGGGAGTTCAGCTGATGGCCCTGTGGTGTAGCGGTAGCATGTCTGTTTCCGGATCAGAAGGGCCGTGGTTCGATCCCCGGCTGGGCCAATTCTTTACTTTCAATGGTGAGTGAAAAGCTGAATCTCCCTCTTCCCTTCTCTCTTCTAGGTCCTGGTTTCGTGGGTACGAGGGTAGTTGACGCCTCCCGTTCGGGCTTGTCCTTGGTTTCTGCTTGGTCCACCAGCCCTGATAGAAGCGCTACAATGCTGATGAGTTTAGAAGGGTGTTTCTAATGCGTGTCCCCAGTACCCAAATTATTCATGTGTGTGCTGATAGGTCTAAACTGCTCCCGGACACCCGAGAGCCACGTTGTGTCAAGTGCGCAATTGTACTCAATACGGTGATCTCAAACGGCCATGAAAGGGAAAATTATTAAAAATTGTCCCAGCGAGTCAAAATTGAATGTGATGGAAACCCGCCAATGTGGGCATCATTCGAAAACTCTCGTTAAGCAGAACAAAAGTTGTAAATAGAGGTAAAGCGCCAAACTGGACGAAAAATTACGATTAGGAGTGGAGAAAGTTGTAAAGGAGGCAAATTGTGACTTTCCTTATGCCTTTCCTTCCGAAATGAACCAATTACATAAACAAAAAATGACAGGCGACCACTTGATTGATGTCTTTTGACTTGTTTATTGTTCATTGACAGCTACCCTTGTCTGAGGCTCAAGAGATTGTGGCTATTACGATACAAACCATTGGCTGCATATGGATTATTGCTATTGTGGCATTTACTCTGGCCATGTTTTTCATGTTTCGGTAGGTATGCAAATACCTTAAGTGTACTGATCTATTAGGGTGTGGCTTATTGTAACACTGGAGAATAATTACCCATAGGACAATAAAATTGTTTCTACATATGTTTCCTGTGTCATAAACAGTAATAGGAATTCAATGGGTCATTCAATATACATTCGTTATTTTGGCTTTTCTAGTCTCTTGTTCGCTTCGTTTCGAGTTTCTTGTTCCTTTCAGCGTTTAGAATGTTTGCTTCGTTACAATGCAAAGTATTAAGTTGACTAATAAATGAAATATGGCCTATAAAAATTGTTTTAGCATTTCATTATCTTACATGTTTAGAATATTTACAATTGAGCGAATACTTCATATGTCTGAAGAAGTTGCTTTGTTAATAGCTCACATCATCATATGTACTCATGCTTATGCTGTCAGAGATTACGTCAGAGATTTGGTGAGTTAGCCGGTTTGAACATTTACAAACATTTGTGGTCGAATTTTAAGTAATTGTTTCGTGCTCAGTTTGAAAACTGTTACATAGGAGGTCTGTTATTGGGGCAAAGAAAATAATTTTGCAGCAGTTTTGCTTGATTATAGAGAGCTTGCACAACGCTTAGCGGACTACTGGCGTACCTATTTTTGGTTGTTTTCTGCTTCTTGGTACTTGAAAGTTACAACACCTATGCCGTTGCTACAAGCATGATCAATGTTGATGGCATTCTGAGCATTGTCGCAAATTTGCTAATTGGATGGGGTAATTTTTAAATTACTGTGTTTAAATCGGGCTAACGTTCGGTTTCAAACTAAGTACATACAAGACAAGGGAAACAAATAATTGATTGCATTAATGTCAAACGAGGTGAATGTCTGTGTGCCCATTTGTTCACAGACTGACAAAAGGCTGGTTTACTGGTTGTTCCTTGTTGCCTTTCGCATATCGCAAGTCGTAGGAACATGTCGCCTGGGGCAGTTTAATCGACTGCGAGTACGAGTGTTTCATAAAACTTTTTGAGAACTCGACCAAATTAGCTAAGATTCTGCTTCTGCTAGCAGCACTAGCATTGCTAGTGCTAGCAACAAGGCGAGCAATAAGTCTGCTAGTTCAGGGCGTGAAAAGAGAACTGCAACAATGCTACAGTTATTCTTGTTTTTCTGTGAGTTCTCTTGTCAAAATTGACTACAGAACTAGATGGATGCTAGTTGCAAGTTAAAAATAAGGGTAATTCTTTAAGAAAATGTTATCTCTTCTGTCTGTAAAGCAATCCACGGAAATTTTAGATGACTACTGAGAAAATACTTAACGTCAAGTTGTAAAAATTTCGAAACCAAAATTATTAATGCGCAATAGTTATTGCAGTTTTACTGAAAGTTTACCAGTTAAAATTTACTAGAGAACTAAGCAGCTGCTAATAGCGAAGTAGCCTGCAGCAACTGAAGTTTTATGAAATAGGTGCTAGCAGGCAGCAGTTATGCCTACCAGTGATGGGACCGGGTCACTTAGGTTGACCCGGTGACCCAGTGACCCGGTTTTCCAGAAATTTCCAAAAGTTGCAAAAAATTTTCGATTTTGCCGAAGAACGCTAAATTTTTGGCGTCGATGTTCCATAACCATTTTGAAAAGAATAAAATGACATACATGTGTTTGCTCTAGGTTTTCTTGAAATGCGTTTAATAGTTGTAGCTGTAGCATTTTCTAAATTTATGCAGAAATTAGACGCAAAACCAATAATTTATCCGTCTGCGAAATTTTGCAGGGTCTTATATTAGTACTTGTCTAAAAACACGGAGTACTTTAAAAAATTTGGGTTTCATTGATTACGTAGTCAGTTAAATTAAATTGTTCATTTTCCTTCAACGTTTACCTTGGTTGCAAAAATAAACTGCAAACCATATTGTACTAAATAGAGTTATGCAATAATCATGGAACTTATAAAGCTAAAACTAAAAAGCTGCCACTAAAAAACTATAATTTGCCAGAGACTAACAGATTCAAATAACCTCAAGCTGCGAAAATGCTCAAGACTAAAATGTAGATTAAATTGTACATCGAACAAAAATTTAACCTAAAATTTTAGTTTGGTAAGCTAAAAAATTTCTATAATTTGAGGTAAATTCAGAAAACCGGGTCAAGACCGGGGTCGAAGCTCTTGACCCGGTGACCCGGTCCAAAAAGTGACCCGAACTGACCGGTGACCCGGTGACCCGGTTCCATCACTGATGCCTACTTGCACTTGATTATCTACTAGACTCGCTACTCTAGTGCTAGTACTTAGCTTGACAGGAAAAGTTTTAAGAAACATGTTAGCTACTTGACTCGACTACTAGACTCTGCTTGTAGTCGGCCCAAGTGAATTAAAAGTTTTATCAAACTGCCCCCAGGTCGACCCAGATCAATCAGTCTCTAATTCTGGCGGAGATATATATCCGGAGATCCGTATAGTACATTAATCGGGTCCGCCGAACGCCACTACTGAATAAATTTATTGTCATTGCTTGAGGACTTGTATCTACATAGGTTGTTGACAAACTTATGCCAAGCTCCCGCTATCTCAATCGGCCAAGCTTGGCGGCCTACCAGTTTTGCCAGATTTTCTGGGCGGTGGTAATCACTGACACAAATGCAAATATCAAATTCGGTTATTAGCCCGATCCTATCTAATATGATTGAGGACATTGACTTTTGCATTCCCTTCATTTAGGAGCACCATTGGTCTTTATAATTGGATATTCCATTGCCCAACACACAACCTACGCTGCCACTTATTCGTATGTTTAACAGTTGTCTGTCGTGGCCTTCTCAGGTTTGGTGGTTAGGGATATTCCGCTGCATAAGAGTTTTGGAATAACCCCCTCCTACAATGTATATATCTTCACTATCGTCTAGAGCAGGAGATCTGAAATTCTGGAAAATTTCTTTGTCATTTGCAAAAATATTCAATATTTAGCTGAACGTTTTATATACTCAACTAAAATTTTGCATCCACGATCCGATATCAGCTGCTCAATATTTAGCCCACGATTCAACGAGCTCCTACACGCCAAACTGAATCAAATTTACTCAATATACGTCGCACCCCCATAAAACCATATATTTTCGGAATCCTTGCAGAGAGACAAACATTTTTATAAAATCTAAAATTTTTTGAAATTTCAAAAATTTTAAAATATCGGTTTTTCGAGGAATTTTTCGGACCGTTCGAGCAATTCAGTTCATTCTTTCAGAAAAATTTTCCCATCCGAAGACGCATCGATTGACACAAGAACGAAAAAATCGGTTGAGAAATAAGCATTTTATTCCAAGATTTCGTTTTTCCATTTCCTTTGATGTTTGCCGCTGTTTGCAATTTTGACTGGTTATTACTCGCGACTCGCTCAAACAAAAATTTTTTGGATTAGATTTTCAGGACAGCCTAGGCGTCCGCTTTCACCTGATATATGTGGTATTTCAAATTTTGAAAGTAGATTTTTTGAAAAATACCACTTTCTGACCAAAAATTTCGGCAAAGCAGAGTTAGCAAAAGTGAGTAAAAATAACATAATCATAAAATTCAAGCTGAGCTGAATCCAACGATATAAAGCTACGGCTTATATTGCGCCAGCAATGAATTTTTAAACAATATCCCTTATTTCAGCTAGTTTTGCTAGTTTACACTTCTTCAGTCAAATCACGGCGGCAACATCAAAGAGAGCCAGAAAGCAGCTGAAATAAGGCATATTGTTTAAAAATTCATTGCTGGCGTAATATAAGTCGTAGCAACAAAAGCTTTATATCGTTGGATGCAGCTCAGCTTGAATTTTGTGATTATCTTATTTTTATTCACTTTTGTCAAATCTGCTTTGCCGAAATTTTTGGTCAAAAAGTGGTATTTTTCAAAAAATCTACTTTCAAAATTTGAAATACTACATATACCAGGTGAAAGCGGACGCCTAGGCGGTCCTGAAAATCTAATCCCAAAAATTTTCCGTTGAGCGAGTCGCGAGCAATAACCAGTCAAAGTTGCAAAAAGCGGCAAACATCAAAGGAAATGGAAAAACAAAATTTTGGAATAACATGCTTATTTCTCAATCGATTTTTTTCGTTCTTGTGTCAATCGATGCGTCCTTTGACGGGCAAATTGTTTTGAAAGAACGAGCTGAATAGCTTGAACGGTCCGAAATAATTCCCCGATAAACCGATATTTTAAAATTTCTGAAATTTTAACAAATTTTAAATTTTATAAAAATGTTTGTCTCGCTGCAAGGATTCCGAAAATATATGGTTGTATGGGGTTACGACGTATATTGAGTTCACTGGAGGCCTTACAGATTTTGTACACACATTTTTGTGTCAGACTTTAGCAAAACCAGCGGAAATAAGGGATATTGTTTAAAAATTCATTGCTGGCGTAATATAAGTCGTAGCAACAAAAGCTTTATATCGTTGGATTCAGCTCAGCTTGAATTTTATGATTATCTTATTTTTACTCACTTTTGTTAAATCTGCTTTGCCGGAATTTTTGGTCAAAAAGTGGTATTTTTCAAAAAAATCGACTTTCAAAATTTGAAATATATACCACATATATCAGGTGAAAGCGGGCGCCTAGGCGGTCCTGAAAATCTAATCCAAAAAATTTTTCTTTGACCGAGTCGCGAGTAATAACCAGTAAAAGTTGCAAAAAGCGGCAAACATCAAAGTAAATGGAAAAATGAAATCTTGGAATAAAATGCTTCTTAACCGATTTTTTCGTTCTTGTGTCAATCGATGCGTCTTAGGATGGGAAAATTTTTCTGAAAGAATGAACTGAATTGCTTGAACTGTCCGAAAAATTCTCCGAAAAACCGATATTTTAAAATTTTTGAAATTTTAAAAAATTTTAAATTTTATAAAAATGTTTGTCTCGCTGCAAGGATTCCGAAAATATATGGTTTTATGGGGGTGCGACGTATATTGAGTTCACTGGAGGCGTTACAGATTTTGTACACACATTTTTGTGTCAGACTTTAGATTTTTCAGAAACCATCTGAAATTAGGACATTGCGTGGTATATGTATATGGGCTTTTGCTTCATTTAAAAAGTTGGTCTGCTCGTTAAGAGCTTTGAAATAATGTTGGTGAACCTTTGAAAGTGAAAAATCCGGGAAATTTTAATACTCATACTACAGGAGAAAACTGGGTGCATTTTTTGTGAAATGATCGCTATAAGAAAATTGTGTAGCAGATTCAGTCATACTCGATGATGTAGGAAATTTCAGGTTTTGTACGAATCTTCAGTTGTTCTGTTCGCTGGTCGAGATATAAATATATGTATGATCAGTTGCGTAACCTATAAATTTCAGTATGTACCAAATCTAGGAAAAATTAGAGTTAGAGTTCATTCTCAAGCATTGCAACGCATGTGTTGTCATTTTTGATATGTTTAGGTGTTGGGTTAACTTTGGAGAACGTGAAGCCGGATTTGCCCTTTTTGCCGTAATTGCCATTTTAGCAGCAACAGCAGTAGTCATTGCTGACTCAGTGATTGCAAACGCTAAAAAGCGCCCGCCTTTGCAGAACAAACGCAAACGAACCTCAGCAAAGTAAGCAGAAATAATAGGTTGTATCCAGGCTCTAGAATTGTTGTTGAAACATTTTCTGAGAAAGCAAAAAAATTTCTTGCAAGTTCCAAAAGTGTACATATTTTAGAGTTAATACAACGGGTTTATTGATCCTTGTTCCAATCAATTTCTTGGCCTGGCTTTTGGGCAGCTATGCCATTTATTATCAACGGCTGGAACTGTTTTTAGTTGTGTTTGTTCTAAATATTGCCCTGGGATCACTCATATGGGTATTTCACACTTTAGCCGATGCCCAGGTAGGTTCACGGACCAAGCTGTTAA
>JASAND010017491.1:0-28476 GCA_030248195.1 Trissonchulus latispiculum | reverse complement strand
CCTCTCCAGAGGTTCCGCCTGAAGCCACAGCGTGGCGGAGGGCACACATACATTATTACATGGCGCAACAAGTTGTTGTTCACTTTCGGCTTCGGTGGTCTTCGTCGGAGAATGTCGGAGTAAGAGCGCCAACATCTAAACCTCCTACCTCATGACCTCTAATCCTATTACCTCAAATCCGCTTATCTCTAAACCTCATGACTCAAATCCGCTTATCTCACAACCTCTTACCTCAACCTCTAAGCTCAAAAACCTGTTACCTCAAACCCTCCTATCTCAAAACCTCTTACCTCATAGCTTCTTACCTCAAAACCTCCAACCTCAAAACCTCCAACCTCCAAGCTTCTAATCTCAAAGCCTCAAACCTCAATGCCCCAAACATTATAACCTCAAAAACTCAAACCTCTCACCTGAAACCTCAAAAAATTCTGACCTCAAACCTAAATCCCTCGCAAACTCCAGTACCTCAAGCCTCAGAACTCATATCTCAGAACCCGCAAAACTTTCAAAGCGCAAGACTCCGAAGATTCTTAGTTTCGAGAGAGCAGGTGTTTCACAGAGGGGATCATAACGTTTCAATTTTAGAAAACGCAGGTGTTTCAAAATAGTGATCCTAACGGTTAGGGTGAGCAGGTGTTTGCATGCCCTAGTTTTGCACAATCAACTTTCAGTCTGCACTGTACACTTTTCAAAGTCAGTTGTGTTTAATTATGTGTGAAATATTTGTTAGAAATAGTATTAATTTCGTAAATTATTTTATGAATGATGATACTAAATTCAAACTTTAGCTACTTTGATAGTTTTCAAGATGGAGTCTCTTTTATGTTAGGTTGGGATCAGTTAGTGTGTTTTTGGTCGACGGTTAGCGATAGTTGGTTGGGCTGGGATCTAATCCATATTGTTGGCAGCTGAGACGTATTTTGTGATTTTAGTAGTTCAGCTTGTTTGACGATTCTTTTGTCCATACTGTTTTTTCATAATTGTGAAAATGTTATTTGGTAATTTTGAATTTGTCTACCCGTTTACCGTTGGTCCCAATGGCTTTTTGCCGAAGAAGTGGATTTCTGGGTTCAGGACACGCAGGAAGGTCAGTCCTCTCTCCTCCCTGCAGGGGTTCGGTCTGAACCTTTGCCGGAAGCTCTTCTCGGGAGATTGTCCCAAGGAGGATTGGATCAGGATTCCAGTCCGTCGGCGGGTTGTCTCCCGGAAGAGCTGGGCCCCGCTGAGTCGGAAGAGGATTCTGGCTTTCCGGATAGCCCGTCAGGAGAGACGATTGAGGCGTCTGAGCAGCCGGTAGGAATTGCCACTACTGCGCCTAAAGTTCGTTCTTGGGTAAGAAAATCGTTGGTTCGGAAAATTCACCCTGGGGAGGAAGGTTATGAACGCCCGGTTTGGAAAAATTTTTCTGAAAATCGTGTCCCTGAAAATGGTGAAATTGTACGTACAGAGTTGGACGACCAGTTGCTAGAGCCGTTATCAGTGTTGGACATGGGTTCGACTCCCGTTTTGTCGGCTCTTCAGAAACGTGCTCTCTTGAATCAAAAGATCAAATTTAAAGATTGTTGTCTGCTGCGTAGGAATCAGAGGCGGTTGCGTCTCATGATTTTAAATTTTCCTGAAATTTGGGATGCAGCGGGGGGGTTTGGAAAAACTGACATAGATTATCACTATATTGAGATTGAGCCGGGAAAACGCCCTATAAAAGCACGGGCATACAAGGTCAACCCGGCTCAAAAGCAAATTATTGACGAAAAACTTAATGCGTGGTTGGAACAAGGGCTCATACAACCCTCCCGAAGTCCCTGGGCCTCCCCGATTATTTTAGTGGCAAAAAAGGACGGGGATTGGCGCTTGTGCGTCGATTATCGAAAGTTGAATTCTGTTACGAAAAAAGATTGCTATCCAATTCCCTATATTCACAGTCTTTTTGAGTCTATTTTGGGTCACTGTATTTTTTCGAAATTGGATTTGGCTTCGGGTTTTCATCAAATCCCGATTTACCCACCTGATCGGGAAAAAACTGCTTTTATCACGCATGCGGGGTTGTTTGAATTCAAAGTCATGCCCTTCGGGTTATGCAATGCCCCTAGTACGTTCCAGCGCATTATTGATCGAATTATGGACGGTTTTATTGTTTATATTGATGATGTTCTAGTGACTAGTGCTACGCAGTTAGACCATTTGACCAGATTGTTGGAAGTTTTTCTTAGATGTTCGAGAGAGCACGTCATTTTGAAACTTTCAAAATGTGAATTTGGAAAATCTTCAATGCCTTTTTTGGGTCATGTCTTGTCTAAAACGGGAATTTCCACCGATCCCGAAAAGATCCGGGTCGTCCAACAGTTCCCGGTGCCTCAAAATGTCAAGGATGTGCAAAGTTTCTTAGGATTGGCCGGGTATTATCGTCGTTTTGTGCCAAATTTTTCCAAAATTGCTAATGCTCTGAACCGCCTTTTGCGGAAAGATGCTGATTTTGTGTGGGACGGGGCATGTCAAACGGCTTTTGAAACTTTAAAGGAAAAATTAGTGACGGCACCTGTTCTTGTCTACCCGGATTTTGCTAAAAAATTTACGTTGGCCACCGATGCCAGCTATCAGGGCATCGCTGCTGTTTTGCAGCAGCAGGATGAGGCTGAAAAGTTTCATCCGGTCGCCTACGCAGCCAGAGCTTTGCAAGCGGCAGAAAAGAATTATCATGTCACGGAATTAGAAGCCCTTGCCATCTACTTTGGAATCTCGTATTTTCAGCATTATCTCATTCTGAATGAATTTGATGTCATTACCGACCACAAGGCCTTGGAGTATATGCTAGGGGACCAGGCTATTCCACGTACGGCCCAGGGGCGAATTGCCCGCTGGCGTCTTTTCCTAGCTTCGTTTCGTTTTCGCGTAATTCAGCGTCCGGGGATAACAAACGGGGCCCCTGATGCATTGTCACGAAATCCTCCGTTGTGGGCCGGGTCTTTCGCGGACCACCCTCAAATTCCAGATTTTGTAGGCTCTTTAGTTGTCTTGGCCATAGAAGAACTTGATGAATCGGATGAGTCGGAGGGGGAGGCTCCGGAAGGTGGGACAGAAGGGGAGGGTAACCCTCCTCCACCCTTGCCCAGAAATGCTCCCCAAGACATTTGGAAAGAAGCTCTGGCTGCGGACGAATTTGCTTCGGCTATGATGAAATTTTTGGTAGACAAGACGGTGCCGCAGGATCAGAAATTGTTTAATTATATATATACGTAAACATTCGGATAATTATGAGGTTGAAAATGGGCTTTTGTACAGATTTTTGCTTTCTCATAAGGGTGAAAAGAGGAAAAATTCGCCTCGTTTGGTTTTTGTTCCTCAAGGGTGTCATCATTATGTTTTGAAAGAGTGTCATGACGAACTTTTGGGAGGTTGTCATAATGGGAAAGAGAAAATGTTTGGGGTTGCCGCTAGAAAATACTACTGGGAGACTTTGGCCACCGATTGTGCTAAGTACGTACAGGCTTGTCCGGTATGTGCGGCTTGTAACCCGGGTCCGATGAAGCCTCAGGCTTATCTCAAAAATTTTGCCCCGGTGGAGGCACCATTTGAGAGGCTGTCCATGGATGTGATGCACGCCCCTACCACCCGGGAGGGCAATTGCAGGGTGCTGGTGATTGTTGATTTTTTCACGAGATGGGGTTGGGCTTTTCCCATGAAAAATGAACAAACTTCTACGATTGCGAAAATTTATGCTGAAAATATTGTGGCAGTTCATGGGCCACCACGTGAGATTTTGACAGATAGAGGTACCCCGTTTTGCTCAGCTCTTTTAAATGACTTGTGTCAACTTATGGGTACCAAAAAAGTTAGGACGACTGCCTACCATCCCCAATCCAACGGGGCGTGCGAACGGCTTAATGGGACTATAAAACGTATGTTGCGAAAGTCCATGTACGGGTTTCAGAGAGGCTGGGATGAGTTGTTGCCCTGGGTTTTGTTTGCGTATCGGGCAGCCCCTCACGCCTCCACCGGGGAATCTCCATACTATCTCCTCTTTGGACGCGATCCTCGGCTGTTTTCTGACAATTTTTTGACTACGCCTGCTCCGCGTATTCGAGATTTTAACACTGATTACGTTCAAGATTTGCGAGATCGTTTGAAATATACACGAGAGTTAGTAACGGAGCATGTGCGACAAGTTCTGCAGAAACGGAAAGACGCATATGACAGTAAAGTCCGAGTGATCGAGTACAAAGTAGGGATGTTAGTATGGAAAGATGTATCTCACGCTAATATCCCGAAAGGTACAAGCCGCAAGTACCTGCCTGTATTTGAGGGACCCTTTCGGGTCACAAAAATTATCTCTCCTACCAATTGTGAAATTCAATCGACGCTGCGTACTGATCCTCCGGCCGAAAACATCCATGTCAACCGGCTGAAACCGTTCTACAAAGATACATAGTCCCCCCTCCCCCTCTTGTTTGTATTGTACATGTTGGATTTTGTGTCCCTACCTATGAATTTATATAAATTTTCTTGTGCAAAACTATTATTTCCTTGAATATTTAAAATTTTTCTGATTTTTGTATAATATCAGAATAAATTATCTCTATAGTTATCGAATTTTCGGTCTAAATTTCCTTGCTATGTTTAAATTCTTATGTTTAATTTCCTGGCGATTCTAAAAATTTCAAATAACGGATGTTTGTAACATCTGTTTGGGTTTTTTCTTTCACTTTACTTAATTTTGTAACCCCTATAATATTGCATAGCTGTATACGTATGTTGTGACTCGGTTTTTCTTGTTCTAGCTTCCTGATTTCTTTCTTTATTTTAGCATCTTACCTTATCCTTTTTGTTTTAACACTGTATACGTATGTAACACCGTATGATCTCACTTTTCGTTTTGTGTTTCACTTACTTTTTTATGTTTTAGGCGCATTAATTTTGGTGTGTTTGAATCCTCTGCTGTTTCGCGGTGCGTAGGTGTGGTAGAAATTTGGCGGTCCTGGAATTGGGTGTTGGGATCTATCAAGGAATCGGGTTTTGCCCGTGGTTTATCAGGACTTTCAGGACTGTTACCGCGATTTGGACCTTTAGTATAAAATTTGTATTCTCATAGTTTGTGTACGACCGCTTTGGTTGCACTGCTCTTTTGTTTGTTGTCTACGTACGTATAACGGAAGGTCCAAAAGATAGCATGAGCAACTGAAATTCTGTTGCTGATTTTTGAATCTATTTGAACTTTGTTTTTCTGTTAATTCTCTGAGATTTCTTTGGGTTTTTCTGCAATATGAGTGAACCAAAACGCCGTCGCAAATCTCCGAACCCTCAGAGGGTAGGGCCTATTTTGGGGGGTGTGTCCTGGAATCGGGGTCCCTCCACGTCAGATTCGACGCCAGCCCAGGGGGCTCAGGCAGCTGAGCCTGCGGCTGCTGCCGCTGCTAGTATAGAGGGTACTCCCTCAGGGGCTTCGGCGTCAAGTTCAGTTCAGATAATTTCTAGCTCTCGTTCGTCGAAGAAGTCTAAAAAACCGGAAACGCAGACCAAAACTCCTACGTATCCCCCGTATCCTCTGAAACAGTTACAGATTCGTTTAGATACGTATAGGGTGTATACGCCACTTTTGCAAGATGAGGCCTCTCGGCAAAAATTTCAGCAGTATCAGTCCATGATAGAAAATTTTTGTCATCCGAATCAGCGTTTTCCTGAGGCTATTGTGATAATATCTACTATGAATGATCTATATGCGTGGGTCCCAGAAATTTTTGAGATGTCTGTTTCTGCTGGGTTTTGTGCCCTGTCTTTTCAGAAAACGTATAGAAATTTTATGCATCACGAGTCGGACCATTCAGTGTCTGCTATCTCTATTGCAGTCCCAGAGGACTTAACCGCTTTTACGCATGCTATTGATGGCAATTTCCCGACTTTGCCCCCAAATCATCCAAATACCGCGAATATCAAAATTTTTGTGTTTCTGATTCATGCTATCTACTTGGACGTTCCGTCTTGGTCGTTGATTCGCTATGCGTTTCAACCGTTGTTGTTCAATGCACCCTATCCTGTTTTTGCTGTTCAGGGCCTGGAGACCACTCGCAAAGTCCTAGCGGGGGTGGGGGTGGATGCTCGAAATTGCATCGTGGATTTGTCAAAATATGTGAATTTCATGGCTGCAAGGTCTGAAAAGAAGGTTTTTCAAAACAGGGACGAGTTGGATAAAGCTGGCCCGCATCTGTGGGGCAATGCGAGTGGTCCATGTGGTCCGCCTGCGTCGGGCCGTCCGGAAAGGGGGTTCCCGTGGTTTGCTGAAAATGTTTTGCGCTATCCCCCCAAATTATTTCGTTCTTTTGAGTCGACACCAAAAGGTTTTTCGCCCTTCCCTCAGCGCGATGAGATCAAATGGGCTGCAGACGGCGCGCGTGATACGATTGCTGTGGTCCAAGTTACAAATTTGATTGATCCCCTGCAAATTTCAGATTTTCAGTTTTTGTTGAAAACTCGAGCTTACGCGCAGTACGGGGATCAGAAAAGTCTAGATAAGTTGCGTGAAAGTTTTTTGAATCATCAGCTTTTGGAAGATTTGACCTGGGAATCGGCTGAAATTGTGGCGTGGAGGGATCCTCCTACCACTCCATGGGGTAAAAACGTGCAGATCAAATTTACCTTTGTGGCAGATGCGCAAACTCACCGCCCCGACGCGCTCCCCTCTATCGAAGTTCTGTCGAAACAAATTTTTGTAGAGGCTACGGAACGGGTGGACCCGCCTCTGCGGGTGGCCACCACTGCTGAGCCTCGTTTGCCCCCTGCGCCTCGTCTACCGCCTCTGGAGATAGATTATCTTCTGGAAGCGGCCGTGGAGGGCCAGTCGGAATCGGAGTCTCAGTCGGAGAGTCAGGCGGAAACTCGAGATACTTCGTCGCCAGAAATGTGGTGGGACAATAGCCAGGATCCGGTGGACGTGTTGGGTCCGGAAGCGGCTGCTCGTGCCGTTGACGTGGTCGGGGATATTCCGCAGACTCCCCCAAATTCTCAGTCAGACCAGTCGGAACCAATGGATCACGAGGCGGCCCAGCCGCAGCCGGGTTCTCCTGAACCTGAGCAGGTGGGGTCTGTGGATGCGGTTCCTGCTAAAACGGCCCAGCCTCCTCTACAGGATCCTGTGGAGCCGACTGTCGCTTTTCAGATGGACGTCAGCACAGCGACCTTTTCCAGTGGTGGGACGGCGCCTCTAGTGATTTCGGAATCGGCCGGGTCGGAGGATGTGGTTCTTGGTGAAAGGTCGGGAGAGGATTCTGGCCTGGATCCGGGGACTGCCCCCCCGGTCGCGGTCGGTTCGGCGGAATCACCGGCGTCGCGCCCAGCGGGCCCCTCGGCCACGTCAACTCCTGTGGTCGCGGCTTCTGACCCATCAGCCACAAGGAACTTTATGGGTACACCTATGGGCTATTACCCACAGCCTGATATGCCTCCGCCGACAACAACTCCCCCACCGCATCCGGAGTCTCGGGTATTGGAACAAGTGGAGTTGTCGCCCTCCCGGCCACCTGCCGGGGCGTACGGGCGAAGGAACCAGCGGTGGTTGTCACCACCGCGTCTTTTTCGGCTATGGCTGAGGCCATACGTGTCTCCAATGTACAAATGGCAGAGCCGGGTCCATCCAGCCGTCGCACGCAGCAAGAAATCGAGGCCGCGCGCAGACATTTTGAACAAAATTTGCCTCCGGATATATTCTATCAGACGACTTTTGTGCGAAATTTGGGCCGTTTGGCCTCTGCTCACAGGTTAGATTTTGCTGATAAAATTTGGTCCTTGCTACCGCCAATCGAATCTACTGCGCAAATTGATATGATACGTAAATTAGATCTAGATGCGACTGACTGCAAAGCGGCGTTAGGTAGTGACCCTCCGTGGACCGCGCAGGAGTTTGTCTGGGGTATGACCCGTATGCAGGATGTCGACATGTCCAAAATCTTCGGAGTCATCTTCGCGGAGCAGTGGGGTTCGGCGGCTCTGAAGCCTTCGCCCGACTCGGCTTCGGATGTCTTGTCCGGTGGAGGATCGTCAGGGTTGTCGGGCGCCTTACCTGCTGCCGTCGAGGATATGGATGTCGAGAATCCTGTGTTTCCTGAGCCCCAGCTTCCTCCTCCGCGGCCACCGCTGCGTGGTCCGATTCGAAAAATGCCGCCCATTGACGTGCCTATTCGAGTTCCGCTGATTCAGATGCCTAATTTGGGTCCACCTCCAGAGTCCACAGTTATTGTTTGGCCTCCGACACATTTCCTCCATGAAGGCAATTTGCAGATTGTTTTGCAACATCTGATTCCTGTGCCTTTTGAGTCAGATCCGCCCAGAGGCTCACTTCGAGTGGATTGGGACACACAGTATATAGGCGAGGTCAACGAGGGCCCTTTCAAAGTTCGCGATTTGTCGCTGCGGGATTATCGTCCCTCTGTAGATGTCATATACTTGGGTGGCCGGTATGACACAAAGTCTGTTTCGCCTGATCAGGCCTACATTATACGTCCGTATCAGGGGCAGCAAGTGGTGGACGGCTGTCTGGTCTATTGTGCAACAGTGCCCGAGTGCTGTACCTCTGCGGATGTATACAGAACCTCAGTGGCAAATTGCCTACCTGCCTGACCTGCGCTCAAATGATGAGCCGCGCATTTTGAATCCTTATTTTGTTGCTACCTGGCGGTATTGGGACGATTATATGCGCCGCGCCAAAATTCCTTTTGCGCTTAACTCTCAAAGTCATCGAAAGTATCTGACCCATTTGAAAGAACTGATTCCGGGCGGGCAAGTTGAGATTCTTTTTGAACGTCAAACTGCTGCTTTGGATGAAAACTGTTTGTTTGCAGGTTTCGATCCGGAATTCTGGGCGTGTACGATCATCTTCCCGGCTTTGAAGCGCAACGGAGTCGTCGCTTTTAATTCTGTCGAATTTCTAGGCTATGGGCCGTATTGCCCTGCTGCGTTTGCCGATGCTCTGTCGCGCATTTTCCCACCTATTCGCTGTTATCCGCATATGCGCCGCTTTGCTGCTCCAATTTGCGAGGTCCAGGATGCCTGGAAAAAGCGTGCTAAGCAGCTTAATGAAGTCGTTGCGGAATTGGAAGCCAAAGTTTGGGGTCACCGCCTGATGTCTGAGGACCATGTGCGAGATTACCGCCAAGTTGTTTTCTTCAAGGGCAGTCAGATGCCAATGTCTAACATGTTTCCGCTGCAGCCCGATCCTGAGGCCACTGTTCAAGACGAGTATATGACTGTTTGGGGTCGTGAATTTGGCGTGAACGAATATCCGTACCAGTTTTATAAGCTCTATGACTGGTTTGGCTTGCATCAGCCTGCGCGCGAAATTGTTCAAACTGGCTCGCCTTTCGCTGCAAAAAAGGGTGCTGAATATTTTCTGACTCATTGGGTTCCACGAGATTCGGTTTTGAGCCACATGTGGCATGATGATGAGTCTGTAGTGCGTGCTGTTTATATGCTAGAGTGCTTGCGGGCAAAAGTTCGATCTTGTCCCCAATTGCGCAAGGCCCTCCGAAATTCGGGGACTGCATATCTAGCTGAGGCGGTGTATGAGGACAAATATTGGGGCATTGGTATGGATTTTTCTAAGCTCATGCGAAAATCTGCAACTGAAATTCGTAGGATGATTTTGGACCCAAAACGGCCTGGGAAAAATTGGATGGGAAAACTCTTGATGATTGTACGAGCTGAGTTGTTCCCGGACTTGCCCTATGAAGTTGACGAAGAGGATAAGTCCCGACGCAGGCGGGAGGCTGCCATCCGGCAGGGTCGGCGTTGAGGTGGAGTTGTTGTTGTTGTCTGGGGGGTGTGTTTTTCTGTGCCCTTATGGGGGGTTGTCTTGACCGGTTGTTTTTATCTTTTTTATATTTTTTGTAAACTAACCTAATACTGTGATAGGAGGTTCTGGTTGGTCCCTTGGGGGTGGTATTTTGATAAAATTGTTATTTATATGTCTTGATTTAATTATTGTACGTATATAAACACTTTTGGATGAAATTTACATGATTTGAATTTTTAGATACGTATGTTTACGTATGATCTCTATGCCTTAGTGGCAGTTATATTCTTGAAAGTTTACCTTTAAATTGAATACGTATGTTAGTTTTGTTGATTGTTGAAAAGCTTAGTTTAAATTTATAGATGTACGTTAAGCCTAAGATGGCTAGATTATTTTTAGAAATTGTAAAATTTTCCTAGATTGTATAAATTTCCTTAGTTCCTTGATTGCTAGTAGGGGATGGGTCTGTTTTGTAGGGGGTAATTGTTTACCTCGTCCAGTTGGTGTTTTCCGGAACCTCCTACACTGTTGTTTTAAATTTTTGTCTCATCATTTTTACCATTTTACGTTTGGTTTTTAACTTTTTGTCATTAAAAGTCACAACATTTTACCTCTAGGCAATAGTTCTGGGGTTACTTTTATTTTTCTCCCGCCTCTCGTGTGGTGCTGCGGTTACGATCCCAATCCCCAGATCAGGATTCTGAGGAGCGTGGAGAATAACATGCAGCACTTACACAAAGATTCCGTAGTTTGTCAGCCGTTTTTCCTTGATAGGGAACTGTCAGCGTTTCTTCCTCTGGGATTAGGATTCCTGGGGCGAGAAGCACTGGCCGTTTCCCTCCTTAAATTCATAGGTAGGGCTAATATGTGCTAAGCTGGTAGTAGATATGTATTGTGTCTGGTTGTGGTTTCTTTTTGTTGTGATGTATACATTGTTGTTTACGTAGGCTGTTTTTATAGTACTGACCATTCCTTTTGTTGCTAATAAAAGTACATTGTCGTTGCATTTATCTTGTGTACGTAAGTATGAATGTATGTGTATGTGTCCCTCCCGTCCCCCCTCAGTGAGCCTAGGTCCCCTGTGTGGATCGGTGTTCCCTGTCCGGCTGTTCCTTTGGACGGATGGCAGGCCGGAGGTTTGGGGTGACTGGCGTTGTGTGGGTCCTGCCTTTTGGGGCATGGTTCTCTGGTTACCCGGTTGTTCGGGTATATGGTTCTATGGTTTTCCGGTTATCCGGGTCTACGGTTCTACGGTTACCTGTTTCTACGGTTCGGGTCCCTGGGTGTCATCTGGTTCTTGGGGAGCTCTAGCCTCGTGGGGGGCGGCTCTCCAGGAGCACTGGTGGGACAGTGTGGCCATTTTCTGTGACTTTGTACCGGTGATTGCGGGTTTTTGTGTGGTCAGCTCGGTGGTTCGAGCTTGTTGGAACTTTTTGTATTGGTTGTGTGGTTGCTTGGCATCGTGCCTTGAAGGTGGTGTTGTTGGTTTTTGGTGGGTGTGATGTTGGGTGGAATTGTGTGCGGGTACACCAGCGGTTGGCTACGGGCATGTTTTGCCCATATTGACTGTTTTAATCGCCTGAAGACTCCTGTCCTGCGACTAGGCTCGCTGTTGATTGTCCCTTGTTCCCCATATATATATATGTATGTTGTTTTGGCTGATATCTTCAATGCGGTGGGGGGAAGGTTTTGCATTTAGGGATATGCGTGGGTGGGGGGAGCCTTGGGGTGAAATTCATTCGAAATTTTGTGAAACATTGTTGTTCTTTTTACTTTCCTTGAACGTCGGAGGTTTCGGATTGTCTTTAGTAGGGGCGCCCGCTACCTTGGCTGGGCCATTGTACTGTTTGAATTCTTTTTCTTTTCTTCATTGTTCTACTACCAGCTATAATCATGTTGTATTTTACTCATTTTTGTTCTTTTTCGGGTTCTAACTGTCTGGTTTGTGTTTCACTTTTCTGTTTTAAAACGAACACGATACTTTACTCTTTAAAATTCTTCCATGTGAAATTCTTGCCATTTTTGTCTACTGCCATGTTGTTGCCAGCATAATGATTCTGAGCTGCTTTATATCTTGTGCTTTATTACCGTTGTGCTTTATTCATAGAAGCTACCTTTATTTGGCATTGGTTATAGTCTGTATTGTCCGGTTAGTCTGTATAGTGGGGTGAATCATTAGGTTACTTCTGTCTGAGGTTTGGGAAATTTTCGTTTTTCAGTATACTTTGGCCTGTGTACATAGCTGTCTGTCGTCGTCTACCGGGTATGTTTGTTGTCTGTATGTGTGTGTTGTATGATGTTTGTCGTCAGTTGTGTTGTCTGTCTTTGTGTTTCTTCTTTATCGGGGCAAGCACCGGTAGTGGGCCCGTGTGTGTGTTGTGGTGCTTTGTTCCCATTGTCAGCCTCTGGAGAGGTTCTCCAGTGTAATTTTACGGTGTTTTCAAAATTCTCACACGCGTTTTAGCAAACTAGTACCTAAGATTTGTTTTCTAACCTGAATTTTATCTTACTAATACGCGTACCGCGGCGAGGGCGCGCGGGCCAAAGAGGGGGTAATTTGTGAAATATTTGTTAGAAATAGTATTAATTTCGTAAATTATTTTATGAATGATGATACTAAATTCAAACTTTAGCTACTTTGATAGTTTTCAAGATGGAGTCTCTTTTATGTTAGGTTGGGATCAGTTAGTGTGTTTTTGGTCGACGGTTAGCGATAGTTGGTTGGGCTAGGATCTAATCCATATTGTTGGCAGCTGAGACGTATTTTGTGATTTTAGTAGTTCAGCTTGTTTGACGATTCTTTTGTCCATACTGTTTTTTCATATTTGTGAAAATGTTATTTGGTAATTTTGGTGTAAATTTCTAAGATTAAAGTATCGTGTTAATTCTGCTATTTCTGTTAGGTTTCTATTAGATAGGCACGAGGAGGAGCGGTAGGCATACACTACCGATTGTGAATCTGCAATTAGTTAGACAAGTCTCGTTTATTAGTCATGAAGCACCAGTATAGACAATAGTATTATTTTTTACATATGGGCACTCTTGGTTTTGCTACTGCGTCATATGATGGAATTCATAAGATCGGCAATGTCATGATGGAAATTACTGTGGCGGCGCTGTTTCCTTGTGGGAATTTCACTGACGAAACCTATCATGTCCGTGCCCCGATCCCATTTGATCAGTTATCTCCTCGTCAACAGGCATACTTCCGCTTGGCCCGGTCAGAGAATGGGCTTGACTGGAACGACGCTACAACTGTGCCTGCGAAATGGGAGGTCATGGATCGTGTTTGCGAATTTCTGCGACGAAATAATGTGAACATCATAATTGCCAAGGAGGCGCCTCTAATGAAAGATATGTACCAGGCCATTTTATGGAATGATCTGAAGATTCACATTTATGACTCAACTGAGGACATGAATTTACGGGCTCACATGCACGACGTTGAAGGACTGCCGTGTTGTACCGTGCACAGCGGCATGCAAATGAGGTACAAACGACAGTGCTCGAAACACAATGTTGTCCAAGTAATTCAAGAATACCTGCATTGCTACAGATAATTTGACTCGTGGATTTACTGCATGTTCGAATTGCATCGTTTGTATACAGTATTCGCATTATACACTGATCTGGTTCTAGAGTATTATTGTTGTTTGCACAGTTTGCTGTACATTGTCTCTCTGTATAGTATTATTGTTGTACAGTGGACTCATTGCATACTATTTAGTTGCACTTCGTTTTCATTGTACAGTTTTGTTGATGTATAGTGTCAGACTATTTTGTTGCATATTATTGTTGTTGGTGTTGTTCAGTGTTGTTGTCAATTAAAGATGGCCATATGTGTGGATAGTTAATTTGTAGCAGAATGCTAGTCTTGCTAGTTTGTGATTTTTTGAGTGGCTCGTGAGCAGTCGCTTCATAGTATACTTGTGGTAGCAACAATAACGTTATACTCGTTGTAGCACGATAAATACACGTGCAATTAGTCACCAAACCAACTTCTTTCAATCGTTACACATACAGTTAACACTAAGCCGACAAATGTAATATTCTTAAACTTGACTTTTTAGTATATATAAGCTTTGGTCAGTCATGGTTCCGGTCACATGCATCACGGAGCTTGCTTTGCAGAGAAAAACTAAGCTCATATTTGAATTCTACATGGACGAAAAACCCCTGGATAAGCTTTTCCCGTTAAAAATAACGAATTTTCAAATTTAAGCTTCGGTCAGCCATGGTTCCGGTCTAGGGCTAGGTACAAGTTAGAGCTTAGGTAATACAAGAAAACTAAGCTCGTATTTGAGTTCTACATGGTCGAAAACCCCTAGGTAAACTTTTCCCGCTTAAAATAGAGAATTTTCAAATTTAAGCACGGGTCAGCCTTGGTTCCGGTTGTGGGCAAGCTACAGCACGGAGCTTAGGTTGTCGAGGAAAACTAAGCTCATATTTGAATTCTACATACCCAAAAACCCTATAGATAAGCTTTTCCCGCTTAAAATAGAGACTTTTCAAATTTAAGCATGGGTCTGTCATGGTTCCGGGCGACCAGAAGCTGAGCCGCTTTCACCTCAGCGCCGCTTCGCCGCTTACACCACCCCCACCAGAGCCTCCCGGCCTCTCGGCCTCTTTACACCACCACCCCCACCAGAACCTCCCGGCCTCCCGGCCTCTTTACACCACCACCCCCACCAGAACCTCCCGGCATCCCGGCCTCCCGGCCTCTTTACACCATCACCCCCACCAGGCCGCTTTCGCCGCTCACTCCTCCTCCACCAGCGCCGCTTCCCCGCTTTCGCCGCTTCGCCGCTTTCGCCGCTCACACCACCACCACCCCCAGGCCGCTTTCGTCGCTTCGCCGCTTTCGCCGCTTCGCCGCTTTCGCCGCTTACACCACCACCCCCCCCCAAACGATACGTCTGGTGCTCACCTATTACTACTGATGTTGTCTATACAGATTTCCACTTTATCCAAATTGCAAATTGCACTCACTGTCATAATTACCATTCATGTAGCAATATTATCATTTCAGTAGTAGAACTAAGGATTACAAGCAGTCAACATGAATGAATGAATGAATGAATGGTTGTGAGTATCCGCCCCCCTCATACGCAATTTATAAAGTGTTCGTATGTATGTAATATGTACGTACATACATTATCAGTGCGATGAGGGGCCCACCTCTAGCATTTGTGCTTTCATTCTATAAGCCTTAGTTATAAACTAAACAATAAAGTATAACAGTCAGCTCCGCAACCAAAAAACTACAGCAGTATACGTACTTGTACAAAAACTGATTTGGCATATAAAGATAACAACTAACTTGCGACCCCAATGAAAGCACAAACACCTACTGAGACTTCTTAGTTTATTAAAAGCAGGAAAATTTTAAGAAAGGCCAAAAACACTAATTATAAGTTTGTTAGGCATTTAAAACCTACCAAATTAGGAATGGTTTAAATAGGGAATTTCTGATTCTGGAAAACAGGCAAAAGGAGAAAAAAAAACGACAGAAATAAAAGTAAACATGTGAATTGACCAGTGTTGCATATACATTAACGTATATGCCCAATATGGTTGATACGTATATATATAAACCTATATTACCATATACATACATATATATATATATATATATATATATATGTATGTTGTGTATTACACTTTGCCTGAGCATGTATACATGCTCGGCCTCAGTTCCCCTTGGCGTCGGCATGCTACGCCCTATCTACTTACCCAATCACCTACTTACCCACTAACCATAGAGCTGTAACGAAGCTGTAATTAGTCGATATCATAAATGCCTAATATTACACTATCAACTGTAAATGCAAATATAACTTTTATCACACTGGTGGAACTCTCCAGCCTGACGCTGGGCAGACCCAACAGTGGAGCTTTGTTACACAGGCTTCTCTATGGATAGAGGCACGCAGCATGCCTAAAATCATATATGCATAAATAACATTTATGCATGTATGAAACCATTCATTCATTATCTTTTTCGGCGCTTTCCCCGCCTTTAATTAGGAAAAAATTAACAAATACTACACTCACGAGTCATAGGGTCGTCTTTCAAAATTAATCCAGCCAGTATCCGTGCAAGCCTAGCACAGGTACTGACTGATACAATGAATAACAATAATACGTATATACGTACATACTACAACAGGCCCTAATATTTCACAAATAAACACTCTCTGTGGGGGCTGATACAGAGCGCACATGGTTATTTTGTACAACCACAGAGGTGCGCCCAACTTACGAATTCAAGTGCAAAAGATAAAAAGTTAGTTTTAACCTTGCTAGATAGAATAAATTAAAATAGCCTTTTTGCCTACTTTTCCCTCGGATGAAATAAGCTAATTGAGTCTTATAATTTATCAACTTCGTTTTAAAGGTGTGAAAAGAAGATGACTCAACAATTTCCTGGGGCAAGCTATTCCAAATGGCACAAACTCTATAGTTATAGAGAAATTGCGTTTGCACCCTGTTTACTCTTTTAATATCAAGACGTAAATTATGACCTCTAGCACTTGCAATATTGGCATAAGCAAACATAGATTCAAAACGGACATCTTCAATGCCGTAGACTATTTTATATAACAAGCACAAGTCATATACAAGCCTACGCATTTCTAAACTATCCAGCTCCAGAATGGTAAGTCTCGTATGATAATCTAGATTTCTAAGACCAGGGATTCTTTTAGTAAATGAACGCTGCACAGATTCAATTACGCGTATATCTTTTAAGTAGCGAGGACTCCAAACTTGAGTTGCATACTCCAAAATAGGGCGTATGTATGTTACATACATATTTTTGAGAAATATCCTATCTTTACATGAAAACACTCGAAAAATCAAATTGGCACGTTGACATGCCTTTGCTTTAACATTAGCACAGTGTGGGGCAAAATTCAAGTTTTTGTCAATTAAAACACCAAGATCAGTTATGGAATCTACAATGGATAGCGGCACTCCATTGAGGGTATAGGTGTGATCTAAGAGTATGTCAGAGGATACTCCTTGAGGAAATAAACGCAATACAGCACACTTATTAACAGAGATAGACAGCTGCCAATCTGCGATCCACCTGCAAATTCGATTTAGATCATCTTGCATAAGCTGTTGACAATCAATTCCTTCAACAGGCCTATACAGCTTAGCATCATCAGCAAACAACTTTATGTAACTATCATTTATAACATCCGTAAGATCATTGATAAAAATCAAAAACAATAGGGGTCCTAATACCGAACCCTGAGGTACTCCGCTTTTAACATCAACCCACTGAGAGCAAACCTTGTTTATCACTACTCTTTGCTGCCGACCGGAAAGAAAGTTTCTTAGCCAAACTACTACCTTATCTCCAAATTTATATTTTTCCAATTTGTCTATTAACTTTGAATGGCATACAGTATCAAAAGCACGAGCCAGATCAATATAGATCACATCAACACATTTTCCACTATCCAGCCACGACGCCCAATCACTTAATGCTGTTACTAATTGCGTAACTGTAGATTTACGAGGTTGAAACCCAAATTGAAACCCAAAGGTTGAAATCCAGGCAACTATTGCTTTCATTATCCCTGCTATTCAGTATGATCGCTAACTCGGTATCAGTTGGAAGAGAGTTCATTGACCGCAACTTGCAAGTTGAATTGGCTCGTAGTTTGCATGGCGAGGACGACTATAGTGTCTTTGCAGTTTTGCAAATAGAAAACTGGACGAAATGGCCGCTAGTTGAGCCAATTGTTTATGCAAATAGCGGGTAAGGCGTTTAAATCACCGACTACGTTTTGTAAATTGCTTTAACAGTATCCAGTCATAATAAACTGTAAGGAGTATTAAGTGTTGCGGTTATGCCAAGGCTGGTGGGCGAATAAGACCCAAGCTACCCGAAGACATAAGGAACCGACCCTTGATACCAAGAGAAGAGAGAGAGGTGAAGAGGAAGTTCAGCTTTTCACTTATAATCGAACGAAAGGAAAAGGCTCGTCCGGAAATCGAACCACGGCCCTTTCGGCACAGCAGTGAGACGTGCTTACCACTACACCACCGAGCCATCGGCTGATCTCCCGTATCGGGCTTATCAATCTTTCCTATGCCTGGTTTCCTTACAGAGGGAATACATATCAAAAGATGGCGTTGGGGCCACCATAGCTGTCTAAAAATCATACCTATTCCGATCAAATAATGTAGAACAAATATTTCAAAAACCAAAAGAATCGGATTCAGGAGACGAGAGTTACCTTATACCTAGATAGAACTTAAGTCTCCCCCATTCTATATCCATTTTGCTCAACCAAGCCCATAATTTGTTGTGTTTTACCATCAATAAGATAAACTGTTTTAATACCTTGAAGCAATAATACTCAGCACGAGATAAGTCGATGTGCTTCTTTTTACTTTTATGTGCTGATATGGACCACACCGTTGCAATTATTCCGTTTTTGTTTTATTTATTTTTTATTGTTATTCATTCAGATACGTCAAAGCGATACCTAAGGCAGTCTATCCCGGCCTCAGCGAGGCGATGATGGCACACAAAACCAGACTCACTGCAACTGGTACTTCTGGGACTTTCTCGTGGAAAGTGGGCAAAACCGGTTATCGAATTATTATCATGTGGTAAGTTTCAAACCAGGTAACGCAGGTAAAATGCCTAATACTATCCGAATATAACGACAAATAATATGACTGAGCTCTCGTAAGCTAAGCTTTATGATAGACTAATCTGTAAGAAGGTATGACAGATTGCTTGCCCAAGAAAACCAAGAAAGTCTTTTCTATCTGGATAAGCTTATCTCAACTGGCCTTTTCGCGAATGATTTAAACGAGTTAGAATCAAATCGATCCTTTCCCGAATGGATTAAACGAATTAAAATCAAATCGATCCTTTTCGCGAATCGGTTAAACGAGGTAAAATCAGGCAGAGTTAAATTTAACCCTGGCCATTCACGATAAGGTTAATTTTAACTCTACTCTACTACGCCCTACTCTAGCCATTCGTGAAAACGACCTTAGTGCTTTTTCAGGAATGACTTAAGCAAAGATAAACAAGGAGCTCAATTTCGTCTACTTTTATCAGTCAGAATTTCCTTAGTCAGAATTTCGTTAGTCAGAATTTCATTAGCCAGAATTTCATTAGTCAGAATTTGGATTTTGAAACAATATAAGTTGAACTTTCATTGGTCGAGAATTTCATAAGTCTGAATTTCATTAGTTAGAATTTTATTTGTCAGAATTTCATTAGTTAGAATTTTATTTGTCAGAATTTCATTAGTCCGAATTTTGTAAGTCAGAATTTTAGTTTCTTAATCTTCAAAATTGCCAATTTTGCACGTTGCCGCACAATCTTTAAGTTTTTGCCTTTTTGTGCGTATGCAAATTGAAGCTCTATGTGTGTACTGTGTTAATATCTATACGCGAAATTTGTGCAGTAAATGGTTAGTTCAGGGCATGACGAAACATTTCTTCGGTGGCATTTTTGCAAGTCAGAATTTAGCAAAAACCGACTTCATCCAACTTTGAAAATTTCTAGAAAATCGCAGAGCTAACGAAAAAACACCTCATATAGATATTAACTAATTAACACGCTACCTAGTCCAGATTAACATTTTGCCCAGTAATAGCTCATTTGCTCTTGCACAGCGCTCAAACTTTTGGTCACCGCGAAATTTTTCTAACTTTTTCGTTTTCCTATGTTTAACACATGTCGAGGCCACCTTTGGAGGACTATTGTGAATGATAGGAAAAGTTTTGCAACAAACGCAACTGTCTTGTTTTGGGGACCCATGGGGACTACAAAATAAGTGAAAATGAGAAAAATCGGAGATGGTCGAAAATTCGCGACCCCCCCCCCCCCTTAAGCGAGCTAGGGAAGTTAACTTTTACTCCCATACTCTTATTCTTGCTTGGAAACAGGAAACGCCCTAACGATTTACTAAAAACATAGTGTTTTATAAATCCAAATAAATATTGTGTTTCATTTTGTGCTCTTTTTTAGGTCAGCACCTTACAGCTTTGACCTTTACTCTAACTGGATGGCTGTTGGAATCATAGGAGAGGAAGAACACACACAGTCCTGGTTCGACAAAATGTACTACAGAAAGGGTCCCTTCGTTCGAAGTGAATACTATTGCAGTTCAGAGACTATCAAATATTGCAATGATAAGATCTGCGTGTCTGGAATTATGGGGACCAGTCACAAACCCCTGATCAATGTCAAAGTTTTCCCGGTCGACTGTAAAGCCGATGCAGTTGAAACTTTGAAGTCTAGCTGCGAAGGAGAGACAAATTAATTGATTCTAAGATTTTTATACCAGATCGTATATATATATATATATATATATATATATATATATATATATATATATATATATTGAGATCTTTTGTTTTACTCGGATTAAAAGAAAACAGGTGAGAGTGTGACATAATTCCGGGAACCGGAACCCCAACCGATTGACCAATATATCTCGAATATCCACTTCATATATATATAAGAAATCAAAAACTCCTGCAATATTTTGAAGGTAGCATGGTCGAAAACATGTCCATACTCAATTTTAGATCGATTGGTCAAATTCTAAAACGTTAGCACTGGGGGAAGAGAAAGACCCTAACACAGGACGTGACAGGCAAGGCGGTACATAATTTAATAAAAGACACTAGTCACTAACCATTTTTAAAGCAACTATTAAGTTATACCCAACTTCAAGTTTGAGGTGCCAAAAATTGCATTTGAATGTCGGTTTTACTCACTCCACCTCATGTGTTGGTTTTTATTTATGCAGCTCTAATTCTAATCCTTCAAAACTACCCGGGGTGGGAGATTCGCAATGGCGGGATGATTTCTGCGATGACCCTCCAGTTCAGATGGGACGGTGGGCCTAGTTGAAAAACCGGGCCCTGACCGGATAACGACTCTACTCTACCCAGGAAATCTAATTCAATTTAAGCCTATCACATCTGAAAATCTGATATACAGGGCTTATGCTGAGTCTTCGTTCAAACGAGTGCCATCATTGGTGTTGTTCGTCGGCCTAATTTTTCGTGGGGCGGCCAGCTCAGCTGGTGATGGTTTTCGTCAGTTGTCCACAGTCCAAAGTACAAGCAAAAATATGAAATATATATAATATCTGATATAGTTTTCAAGTCGGACGGTTGTCAGCTGTAACATTCCAGAAAACTTGTACTTAACTGGCCGACCTCTCATCGTTCGCCCGACCGAATGATCTGGCCGGCGTGACTGGTCCAACCTTCAGCTCGCCGGTCTGGACAGGGCCAGTGAAACCATGTCACAGACACCCAATGTACATGTCAAGCTAATTTTTGGGATATTTGATTCGCCGATTACGTGGATCAATTGACAGAGCGTTCGTATGAAACAAAAGGTTTGAACGGTGAAAACTTATAGGTATATCTTTTATTTCTTTATGATTAATGCTTGTATCCTTCGTGGACCCGCCTGCCAGCCTGCGTTTAATCTCATTTTCTTAATTTCGGTTACAACAGTCTATAAAAAGCGGAAACAGTACAAAACACAGACTTAAAATTATTTAATTTCAAAGTTTTGTGCCACCACAAAGTTTACTAACTGCAGCTAATATGAAAATCAACCTATTGTTAGCAGTGATTCTAGCTTGTTATTGCAAAGACACGATGGGAGAAAACGGAACCTGCTTTTGTTTTGAGTTTCCAAATAACAGCTACACGGTCCACGATATTAACATCAAGTTTAATTGGAACAACACTGCTAGACTTGAGCTGTGCAATGGAATTTTTTTAAGGTGAGTATGAATGAAGCCAAGTGTACAGAGAGCACCAAAGATATAGATGTTATGTGCTCTTCTCTCCTGGCTCCGTAGTGTAGTGGTTGCACGCCTAACTGCAGTTCAGGAGGTCCGTGGTTCGATTCCCGACGGTTCCAAATCTTAACACAAGGACAGTTAAGATATTTTCACTACTCGTTGAAGTTTGTTAGTGTGCCGCGCCTCCTAAGTGGGTCGAACTCAGGTACCGGCTGGTCAACAACACCAAATCACGGCCAGTGTCGTAAAATATTTAGACCCCTGAAATAATTGTTCTCATTTGCGAACCTTTTATAGAAGTGACCGCTGGGATTGGGGAAATACATATCTCAGCGGGACCGAATATCAGGGGTCTTTCCCATTATCCCCCCACAGCTCTGAAGAAGTACAGAAGAATCACAATTTGACTTGAGTTGAAATTTGGTGGAGGTAGGTTTTCGGACCTGCTGATTTCAAAAATGCAAAAAAATAAAATTTTTAAAATTTTTTAAAAATTTAAAAATTTTAGTTTGGTTAGGGAGGACAAAGAGGAACCGAAATTTTTTTTTAAAATTTTGCTGAAAACTTGCTTGCAGTGGTTTTCTGGGCTGCTGATCACGAATCTGAAATCAGTTTTTCGATTCAGTTTTTCGTTAGCTTAATATAAGCTAAAGCTTTAAGCTTAAGATGTAAGCTTATCTTGAGCTAACGAAAAGCTGAATCGGAAAACTGCTTTCAGATTGGCACCCCAGAAAACCCCTCTAAGCAAATTTTCAGCAAATTTTTTTGAAAAATTTTTCGGTCCCTTTGGTCCCTCCATTCTTACCAAACTAAAATTTTACAATTTTAAAAATTTTTTTAGAACTTTAAAATTTTTGCATTTTTGAAATCAGCAGGTCTGAGGGGGATAATGGGGAAAGACCCACACCAACCGGCGGCACACGGACACGACCAACCAAATACAATTCCTTTAGCCACAAAAATTTTCCTTTCATATTTCAGACAGGAAATTCATCGACGTGGTTTATGATCCAAAGTCTCACTCCTGGGAAATCATATTCAATAACGGAATAGAAAGAGGAAAAGCCTACGAAGACAGTGACTCAGCCGATGTAAAGATTTTCCGATATGAGGACAACTATTCCATAACTTTCCCCGGCCTTGTACCTAGACGATTGCCGACTGTAATTAGGTACACAAACCTTTCGTTTTTCGCAGTGAAACATTTCCATGTAAGAAGCATTGTAACTTTTTGATTTTCAGCGGAGAAAGTAGATAGAGAGGGTATGCAGTAGTGTTGGCCGGTGCGGCCAAAGCTTGAAAATGCACTAAGCATGATGTCTCGACGAATGTTATCATGCTATAATTAATACGCACAAAAGGGTGGAAAAGCTTAGTTCAGAGTAGACTTAAAGGGAAGGGCAAATCTTAAACAAATTTGCAACTCTTCATTTTTAATATATAATTTATATTTAATTTTAATCATGCATTAATATAGGGTCGGGTCCTTGGGGACACATGGCTTGTCTCCAGAAAATTCTGAGAGGGTTTGTGGCTGGACCTAAAATTTTCAAGGGGGCTTGCACTTGCAGAGCTTTGCAAACTTGGAAGCTTGCAAAGCTTTGCAACTTGCAAAATCCTCAATTTGTAGAAAAAATTTTAAAATTTTGCCCGATTTCCCTCGAGAAATTAAAAATTTTAACTAAACAATTCCGGCGAAGAATGAAATTTTTTGAAATTTTGGTTTAAAACCAATTTTTCCGGCCGTTTTTGCTTACGTACCCTACCCCCTTGGTCAATTTTGTGTTACCCCGTGACCCTAATGGCGGTAGGGCAGAGTTGTATGCGGGCCGCGGGTACCCGCGGGTACCCGCGGGTACCCGCGGGGCGGGGCGGGGCGGGCTGAATTTTACTACCCGCGCGGGCCGCGCGGGCCGATGCGGGCCGATTTTGGCTACTTTCCTGGGCTAAGTTTGCTTTCTAGAAATTTCATACATACCATATCATGTACAAACGGAGGCAATATTTCAGAATTTTAATTAAACATTACTTGACTTCGTTATGCCATTCGATACCCTCAGCATGCACTATATACTCAGTTAGCATTATCAGCGTATCGAGTAATAACTGTAGCTGTTGAGTAAAACATATAAACGCGTGAAAACTACAGGTTTTATTTGTATTGAATATGTACAAGTCTAACTTGTAATATATTATACCAAAGTATCTCTTGAGAAAAATATCAACGATGTCCTGCAGAAATTATATATATATATATATATATATATATATATATATATATATATATATATAAGTCGAAACTTATTTATCATCTACAAACCTGAATCATGTGGTTTCTACATGAACTTTTTTAACTGTTTAGCACTGAAAGTGGTGGTCAGCAATTGGCGCAGAAACTGAATTTTTAGTTTAATTTCGGAACTTCTTGTTGGAAACTTAAGCACCTAAATACAAATCCATGATAACTTCTCAGTGAAGACTTTAATTCATTTAAGGTGCTGGTAACCGAACGAACAGATGGAAAACGGCGCATTTTGAAGGTAAAGCTGAGTAATCCGGAGTCTACCTCTATATTTAAGCAACAGTGCATGGAACAACGTCGAGCGAAAAATTCCTGGTCGAAGATTTGGTGCCGGGATGATCTGACGAAGAGACAGCGTGACGCAGATATTGCTTTACGTGATAAATTGACGGAACTACGGAAGGAAATCCCCGACGCCGTAATTCGATCTGGAAGATTCTACGATAAGAAGACGAAGCGCCTTGTTCCCGATAATCTTTTACCGAAATAGGAACTCGCGCCCCACCCACATGCAAATGCAAGTGTTGAGAATGTTATTAGTTGTTGGCTCTTTAATGCAACCTCCCTGAGGAACAAAATTGATGAGCTTAAGTGTTTATTGAATTTATCACCAAAAAAGCCAAAGCTAATTTTTGTAACTGAAACCTGGTTAAACGATGAACATTATGATAGCGAAGTTAATATAACCGATTACGCTCTTTATAGACATGATCGGAGGGACAGACAAGGAGGAGGAGTTGCGGTATATGTGGATTGTGAATTACCCAGTAAATTGTGTTCAGATTTAAATGATGTTGATTGCGAGATTGTGTGGGTTGATGTAAATATCTTGAATGTTGTATATCGTTTTGGTACTGTGTACAATGTACCTAATAGCAGTGTTGACGGTGTGAATCTAGTTGTACGAAATATTGCTTTAGCTTGTAGCACTTGTGCTAACTGTTTCGTAATGGGTGACCTAAATTTTCCTAAAATCGATTGGAACATCCCAATAAGTAGGGGACCTGAAAGTGAAAAGGTTTTCCTAGATTTTATGGTGGAGCAAGGCTTTAACCAATTTGTTTATGTTCCTACTTACATTGATCCTCCATATAATACGCTTGATCTTGTATTTGGGCCGACTCCGTTTTCTGTTAGTAATGTTGACACCTTGCCCCCTATTGGAAATACACATCATAACACAGTTACTTTCGAAATTCCCGTTAAGAAGTTTGCAAAAGAACCCACTCCATCGACTAGAGAATTCAGTCGGGCCAAATTTAATGACATTGCTGTTTTCCTTGATGCCATTGATTGGAATTTTGTCTTTAGTAATTGTGTAGATGTGGAAGATTACTGGAGAGAATATATGAATGTATTAACCGAAGCTGTAGTTAATTTTGTGCCGCTAAAAAATGCTAAGGCGTCACGCCATCCTTATCCAATCACAGCTGCTACGGTAACTTCAATACACAGGAAACGTCGAGCATGGCGTAAATTTAAAGCTAATCCAACGGTTGCAAACAGACGTTCATTTGTTACGGCTCGAAATTCTCTCAGGTTTAGACTTTTTCAGGATCAAATAAATTATGAACACCGATTGTCTGCTACACAAAACATTAAAGCTTTTTATGGCTATATAAACAGAAAACTTAATAACAGAGAATCTGTTCCAACTCTTGTGAATTCTGATGGTGTACCCGCTAGCAGTTCATTGGATAAAGCAGCGTTATTGAGTGAACAGTTTTCCTCAGTTTTTGTAACAGACAATGGCAGAATACCTGGTGTTCCTGTAGTGAATCGTGTTGATGTATCGACATTCAGTTTTACGGTTGTTGATGTGTATAATGTACTAAAGTCTAGACCGAACAAGTTCAGTTGTGGTCCAGACGGCATCCCACCTGTATTTCATAAACGACTAGCTGCTCAGCTCGCCTATCCGTTATTTTGCATCTTTCAACAGTCTGTTAACCAGTCAAAACTTCCGAAAATTTGGAAAACCGCAAATATTTGTCCAGTATATAAGCGAAAAGGGAAAACTAGTGATCCTGCATCTTATCGTCCTGTTAGCCTCACAGTGGATGCTTGTAAATGTCTTGAACAAATAATAAAAAATTTCTTAACTATCACTCTAGAGCGGAATAATAGCTTTTCAAGGAACCAACATGGATTTATGAAACGAAAGTCTACCCTTTCACAGCAGTTGGAATGTTGTGCAGATTATATGGATGCTATTGAAGATGGAAAGTGTACACATGTTGTTTTTTTGGACTTGTCTAGAGCATTTGATACTGTGTCCCATTCTAAATTATCGAAAAAACTGGAAACGTTTGGTATTACTGGTGAAATCGGAAAGTGGATAAATGATTTTTTAAACGGAAGAACACAACGGGTTTTAGTAAATGGTGTATATTCTGAGGAATCTTTGGTGAAAAGTGGTGTACCCCAGGGATCAGTACTTGGTCCACTATTGTTTCTGTTGTACATAAACGACGTCGATAAAGTTGTAAAATTCTCTAAAATTAAACTATTTGCAGACGATATTAAGCTGTATAAGACAGTTAAAAATTGGTACGATCCTTGGCTTTTACAATTTGATCTTGAAAGCTTAAGTAAGTGGTTTGATATGTGGCAGCTAACTCTTAGTGTTCCTAAATGTCTCGAGTTTCGTATTGGTAAATGTGCCTGTTTGTTGACGTGCTCTATTAATGATGCAGTGTTAGCTCAAGTTACTAGTGTTAGTGACTTAGGTGTGGGGTATAGTAGTAATTTGGAATTTTCTGATTACTGTAGTAAGTTGAAAAAGAAGTCCTTACAGAGATTGAATTTGTTTAAGCGTAGTTTCGTTAACAAAGATAGGGATTTTCAGATAAAAATGTATAAAACGTATATTCGACCCATACTTGAGTATTGTACACCTGTTTGGTCACCTCGCTTTCTAAAGGACATTGACACGATAGAATCAGTTCAGAGGAGATTTACTAAATATGTTAGAGGCATGTATGAATTGCCTTACCATGAGCGTTTAAAAAGATGTGATCTTGAATCATTGGAACTTAGGAGATTGTATGCTGATTTAATACTGGTATATAAAATTGTTAACAATGAAATGTGTATTGACTTTGACCGTTTCTTTGAGTATTCTCAATATGCTGGTACTAGAGGGCATGATCGGAAGCTTTACCCTAAACGCTGTCGTAAACTTAAAACTATGTCTTTCTTTTCAAACCGAGTTGTAAATGTTTGGAATTCCTTGCCTGGTGATGTTGTTAATTCACCTAGTGTCAACCAGTTCAAAAATTCATTAGCAACCTGCAATGTTGTTACATCATTTCTTCAAGGGCGCGCCTTACGAGAGACTTAGTCTTGTGCGTGCTCTATCCTTATTGTTGCTAAAATTAAGCAAACTCGCACTCTTTCTCTCTTTTATTTGGGGGGGGACCCACCTCATTTCTTATATATGGCATGGCGGATTTTATACTGTTTAGAATCTACTGTAGATCGTGTAGTACGCTTACGAGCTGGAAGGGCTTTCTTGCTGGTAGCGTATATATATAGTTCCTCTTGAAGTCGGCCCTATGACTTGTCATTGTATAAAACGATTTTTTTTTCATAAATAAAGGCGGGGAAAGCGCCAGAAAAGATAATGAATGAATGGCTTGCATACATGCATAGCGTTGACTATACATATATGCTTTCAGGCATGCCACGTTCCTCCATTAAAAGAGAAGCCCCTGCAGCAAAGCTCTATTTGTCATCCCTAATCATCAGGATGAACGGATGGCAAATAGATTATATACGGTTCTCTTACGCATCTCATTTATAAATACTGTACTCATGTATACGTATATATATATAAACATATATATGTACTTTTTGTTTTATAATTACTTGGTTTTGCTGCAGCTCTTTTATGGTGGGTAAGCACATATGGGTAGGTAGACAGGGCGTGGTATGCCGACGCCAAAGGGGAGCTGAGACGAGGACATGCTGTGCATGTCAAGGCAAATCACTTTGAAATTTCGGCATATATACACATATATGTACGTGATATGAAGTTCTTAAAAATGCGTCAGCATCTTTATTATTAATTTTATCTTTCGGATATATGAACGATGAATTCCAGTATATACATAAAATGCCTTTTTGACTTATATATGTGCGTATATATATACACATATATAATATATATTTATATGATTCTGTATGTGAAAACCCCGTGTTATATATCTTATATACAAACTTTTCTTATATAATTTTTCTTCGTAACAGTTTTTCTTTTTTTTTTACATTTTTTAAAAAAGGTTAATAGGTGAAATTCTCCTTTAGCAAATTTAATTTCTCCTCTAAACTTTACCTTTTGTTCTTATGAGTTGTCTCAGTAGGTATCTGTGCTTCCATTGGGGCCGCCAGCTAGTTGTATACGTATATATACCATTTAATTTTATATGATGAATGTTATTATGTTGAGTTTATAACTAGGGACATTAGAATGGAAGCACGGATGCTAGAGGTGGGCCCCTCAACGCCATACAGAAGGATATAAACATTTTTTTTATATCAATGAAGGCGTGTGAGGGGGCAGTTTCACCCTGCCATTCATTCAT
>JASAND010017490.1:0-19931 GCA_030248195.1 Trissonchulus latispiculum | reverse complement strand
GTACTTCAGTTCGGTTACGTATTGCTACTGGGGGGGGGGGGGGCGGGGCCCCTATAAACACCCTTTTCCCCCCCAATCGTTCCCCCCAAAAATCGCCCCCCCAAAAGTGGGTGCCCCTTTTGGTAGAGAAAATCCAACTTTTGCCCTAGAAAAAATCGCTCAGAAGGCCAAATTTTCCCAAAAATTTTTCCGGCTTCGCCGGAGATTTTCAGTCCAAAAGTGCACTGTTTAAGCACTAAATCCGCTTATTTTTGTCGATTGCTATAAAAATAGCGCAATTTTTTTAGCATGGGGAGGTTTTTTAGAAAAATTTTTTGAAAAATATTCGCCCCCCCCCCCCAAAAATGACTCGCCCCCGAAGCCGGACCCAAAGGAAAAAATCCCTAGAATAAGCCCAGAGAAGTGATATCATGTCAGTGACCTCGTCATTACAGATCTCTGTGTTAAACTTGCCTTATGTAAACAAAAAGTGCAATCTTAATGTCAGCTACAAACATCAAATCTTGTCAGTGAAACGGCAATTTTTTGGCTAGTACTGTAGCTTCCTTTTTAAATCAGAGTTTTATGCTGCGGCGGGGGGGGGCGGTGCGCCACCCCAGTTTTTCGGTTTCTCCCACCACTCATCCTCGGGTGCCCTAAGGTTGCCAAATTTTTAGGATTATTGGTCAGTAATTTAAAAATATCTTCGCCGGAATGTTTTGGCAAAATAGTTTATTTTGGTGCAGAAACTTAATTTTTGAGCACTTATCAGCTTAGTTTTAGCAGTATATATATATACAGTACAGCGCAGTAGAATCGTTCCACATTGTGAACTCGCGCAGTTCGCGAAAATTCGCTAACTGAACGCGATTATCGCAAACTTAGGTGAATGTCGTGATCAAGACGACTAAATCGACAATTTTCGCGAAAAACAAGGAAGATTTTCGCGAAAATCGCTATCATCAATCGCGAAGTCAGCATGGAGATTCGGGATTGATGATTGCGATTTTCGCAGAAACATAATGAAAAAAAAAAAAAAAAAAAAAAAAAAAAAAAAGGCCAGCCTTGTTTGTTGTTCGATAACTAATTATTCATTACCCGGGCTACTCAGCCAGAGGCTATATGAGGGCGCTAACCTTTGTCTCTCCCATCAGTCATATGGTCATAGCTAGTATGACTCTCGTGGCTTCCGCCGCCTGAATGCTGTCCCACAGTCGGGAGGCTTGAGCAGAGCATTCCTTCTTGGCCTTTCGGCTCCGGTATAAGACATCCATTAACTGCTCATACGCAAGGTAGAGGAGCACAGCATCTTTCGACACTGCAAGCCCCGCTGCAGATGGGGTGGGATCAGAGACAAACCCGGAGAGTTGTGTGATCCATTTTGAGTACATGACTCGTTGCACCCACTATGACCTCGTGGGAGCTAGGCGGTCCACATTGCAGAAGTGCTGGTATATCCCAAGGGGGGGTACCTTCCACCGAACTCGCGCCCTACTCTTGACGATATGGATTAAGGGTTCTTTAGCGTGCACTGCCCCCAGCAAGGAAGTATTCGGGCCTACCAATTTAACGCCTCATCCGACCGGCGGAGCAGTGACCTAAGTTTCTTGCTCAAGGAAACAATGTAACGTCATTCTCTGGCTAAGGTGGGACTCGAACCTCGGACCTTTCGATCCGAAGTTCAGCGCCTTAGCCATTCAGCCACACGTCACGACCTTGTTTTTCTCGATAATTGTCGTCTTGATCACGACATTCACCTAAGTTTGCGTTAATCGCGTTCAGTTAGCGAACTGCGCGAGTTCACATTGTGGAACGATTCTGCTGCGCTGCACTGTATATTCGTATGCTAGCATTTCGTTTAGAGTTTAGTTCGCTTAATTTTCCTTAGTTGAAATATTTCTACGATGAAACTCGTTGCAAAAGCTTGAAGTATTTGTGAGAGAAGATATAATCTTTGTTATTGATGTTTAGCCGCACCAGAGCCCGAAGTGGATAGTCGTCCTTTGTACGTTCAGCTTCAGGATCAAAAGGAGAAGAAGAAATTGGAAATGGAAGAAGCTTCCAGATTAAGTGAGTTTTCTTTATATTCATTTGAGGCTTTTTCTTCATTGACAATACGCTGCACTTTATTTCCTTCTTATTAACGTGGGCACGTGATCTATTATGATTGGCCACCCGATTTTCAATATCGGTGGAAAATATTGTTTATAACCATTTTGCTCTTGGCTTTTAGAACATATTGTAAGAGGTGTGAATGATGAAGAAGTGGAGTTTTTGGATATGGTGGACTCATTGAAAGCTAAAAATGATAAGCTAATTCGTGAAGAGCAGGATAAAATTTTGAAAGAAGTTAAGATATCCTTTTCTGCCCATTTTTTTGGTTTCGTGTCTTTCAGTTTTATAGCTATTCAAATCATTTATATTTAAATGTTTATGTATGCATTAATATGCATTACTTAATTGTGTCACTTGTTTGTATATATATTTTGTATTCTAAAATAGCTAAAATTTGTCGCATTAACAACTTTCCGCGGATCAGTAGCATTCTGTAAAGTTTGTGCGAAGTTTTTTGTATGCACTGTTTTGAAAACCCTGGAATTGGAATCGTCTCTTCTGTTGTTTTTCTTAACCTGAATCGTTGCGGCATGGCATTTACGAAAAAATGGTGCAAGGACTTTCTACCGAAGCTTCAACCTCTGTTGTTACTTCAACAATTTCGAAGAAACCATCTTCTACTGCAAATAAGCAGGCAGAGCTGCTAAAAGGAATAAAGCGGAAAAGGTGTGTATGAATTAAGAATATACGTATTCATGCTTAGGGACTTGTACAGTGGAACTTTCATGCAGTAAGCCATCCCGGAAACAAATGAATAAGTTTGACTGAAACTCGTTTTCAAGTGTGTTTACCCCTGCTTCTGTAAGAAGAGTTAGAAAAGAAGCGGCGAGTTTCTACAGTTTCTACTGTTGTAAATTAGTTTGTTCCTTTCAGAAAATAAATAACTAGAAGAGATAATCGATAAAACAGCCACGTATTCACGGATCCACAAGGGATACAAAGAAATCAATAAAATATCAAAGTCCAAAACGTGAATACCCAAAACAATGTTCACCTTTCTCTCGGCTACCGGTTTCGGTTCTCAGACGACCCTTCGTCAGGTGGATCCTGTCCCTTCTGCCGCAGAAGGTGGATCCGCAGAAGGGACAGGATCCACCTGACGAAGGGTCGTCTGAGAACCCGAAACCGGTAGTGGAAGAAAGGTGAACATTGTTTTGGGTATTCACGTTTTGGACTTTGATATTTTATAGAAAATAAATAACTGCGTTGCAGACTGATGTCTCACTCGATGCCTCACTTGCCATTCTAGTACCTAATTCCTGGGTTTACTTTAGTGGGGGGGCGCCCTCTCCCCCACTTTTCGGGTTCCCCCCACTCTGCCCCACCCCCACTTTTTTGGGCTCCCCCCCCCGCTCACCCCAAGGTGCCTAGAAATTGCCAATTTTTAGGATTTTTGGTCAAAATTTTTAAATATTTTCCGGCTTGGCCGGAATTTTTTGGTCACAAACCGTCTATTTTGGTACTCCAACTTTATTTTTGAGCACGTTTTAGCTTAGTTATAGCAGTATATGTGGAAAAGAAGCTATTTATACGGCAGTTTTAGCATTTTCGGCAACTTTTGCCCCCCCAACTTTTCGACCCCCTCCCACTTGTGGGGGGGGGGCGTCCCCCCCCCACTCCCCTCCCCACTTATTTTTGCCTAAAATAAACCCAGAATTCTATTGCTTTGTAGTCGGACTCTCGGACTTGACTAGTAATCATGGGCACCGGATATTTTTTCATACCCGGATATCTGCCTATTTTGCGTTAATGGATAGTTATCTGCCTATTCCAAGCTTCAGTTCAAGAATATTTTTCGATTTTAAAGTTGAAATTACAATTTTTCTGTCAACTTATTGGTATGCTGCGAATTTCTATCATACAGCCAACCCACAACCTTCATTTCAAAAATATGTTCAGAGAAATTTTTGAAACCTAGTTTTAAGAATGTTGAAATTTATGTGAAAAATTTGCTAATTTTCATTACTTTGTCTGAAATGTAAACGGATATAAGAACATTTTCTCAAATCGGATATTACCCGGATATCTAGTGCCCATTACTAGACTAGCAAATGCAGAATTTCGAAGTAGTTAAACTATAGAAAATGTCCTTGATTTTTCTCGCATCCTTATTTCGAATGAGAAGGCCCTTTGTGCACATGCTGAACAGAACATGCTTCGCAAAATTTATGTATCAGCTTCAGTCCATTTTCGCAGTTGCATTTAGTGACTATTAACCATAGGTTAGTTAGCATTATCTCATTTTTATTTTAGTGTTACTAGTTCTACCTCGTCTGGCTCCGAAAAGCAAAAGAAGTTAGATCAAGCGGCCGAAGGTTTGTTTGTTTTTCGCCTCTAAGACTGCCTTGAAATAGTTCAAAGTTGGGCGCGATATGTCTCTGACTGTGCCCAGTTCCAACCAATTTAACTCACTGGTTTGTGCCCAGATTCTGTCTTAACCAGGAGCCAGTTTCTTCAGCTTATTACCGTTTGTATTAGTGCGCCAGCAGTATGCATGACTATAGTGCTATGTTACAAGTGCATGTGTTCATTTAATTTTAGAAAATTGAAAACATTGTACTGTAAGATATGCACTTGTTGATACTAGTAATACTAAATTGTTGCCGAAAGTTTGATCTAGACGGACTGTTTGACTCGACCATTGCACTCTGATAACGGTCAAGTCTAGCTAATTAGTTTTCATGAAACGACTCGTCAGATTTTCTATATTTTTCAGTTTTCCGTAAAGTTTATAGTTTCCTTGTCTGGAACGTTCTTGGAAATTTTGCAAGTATCTTTAAATTTTGTTTTCCCAGTAGCCAAGATAAGAGCTCGAGCTCAGTCTGTCAGTTCTGTTTGCTCGGGGCTCGCTAGGCAAAGAACATAAAAAGTCACCAATATCACAATTTCGAACGCTTTCTTTTCTTTCTGGAACATGACGTATATGGAAGGAACATAAAACTGTTTTTAGACCTTGGGCCTTTGGTTTTAGCACCATTCACTGCCGCTCCTGCTGAGTCAACAACTGGCGGCGAACCTGACTCTACGACAACTTCATGCGCCAATTCTTCTACTCCCGGGTCCTGCGCAGCGGATTGTGGACAATTGCCTTCAACTATGCAGTGTGTCGGCGTCTTGCCTGGAATTGTTTCAGCCTACACGGATAGCTCTGACTCCGTTTCCAGCGGTGACAGTAGTTCAGAGGATGAGAGTCATTATGCTGGTCAGCTTACCTATCGATACGTGGCTCTCAGCCAGTTGGCTGGTGCCGGATCTTGCGGAAGCCAAGAGTCCAGCAAAAATGGTGGCAGAAAGAAATCGTCGGCTGCTGGCGGAGCTTGCTCATCTCGAGTGGCCGCGACTAGACCTGATGTGATAACTTAGAGACGAACCGCTGTGTATTTACTGTTTTGGATTAAAAATGTTATAACAATAATAAAATTTATTTTATTGACTTATAATCATTGTCTGGTGAAGTGGAGTGGAACAACTGGCATCGCCATTCTCTGTGTTGTATCGTGTACGTATGTAGTACTGTATGTAAACATTTTGTCTTTTGTAAAGATTTGTTGATTTATTTTTAGCGTAGTAGCGATTCAAGCTTATAGTATTACTGAAATGTATGAGCAGTTAAACTGTTGGAAAGCTGATGATAACGGGCTATCTTGAAACATCATTATTCTAGCCGGATAATGCAGAATAAGCATTTTTGTGTTTAAGGTGCTGGTTTCCTTTCGGGTATTTTTGTCTCCTACGGCTTTAATCCTTTACGCAAAGGGCTAAAACTTACGAAATAACCTATTTCCGTGCTCTTTAACATTTTAGGACCAGTCCCGTATTCTTAGGCCAAAAGATAAGAAAGTTTTGGTTTTTGGCCTTAAGCTCCCAGTAGGTAGACAAGACACGGGATTGGTCGGTATGGCTGGAAAGAGGACTCGAAAATTAACATTTTTGCTCTTACAACCTTTGAGCTGTCTCCAGTGGTTAAGTCAGTATAAGCAAAAAACTGTTTTAGGGTCAAAAAATGGCTATTTCGAGGAAATCACTTTTTTCAAAATTACTGCCACATGTTAAGGACAAAATTGGCTTAGTTATACTCAATCGATACATCGTCCAAATGCACATTTTATGAATGCCTATTAGCCGGACTTTATTGCTTTAAGCTAGAGATTTGGCCGAAAAACCATTTTGGCAAAGCTGCGATTATTTTGTTTCGAACATCGATTTCTCAAAAACTACTCGACAGATCCCGGAGAGTTTCGGCAGAATCGAAGTTCGCACTTCTGCGGAGGGACGTTTTTCTTGGTTTGGGCTAAAACATATTGAGTTGCAAGAAAACTCAATCCGAAGTTACGAAATTTCGTGTTACTGTGCATTTGGCCGATTTTCTCGACCGTTAAGACCTGCTGAGCCAAATCCAAAAAAACGTCCCTCGGCCCATATGTCCTTCATATTGTGGCACAAAAAGAACTTTTGGCCGATTCTTCAGTTTTGAGAAATCGATGTTCAAAGCTTTTGGTCTATATTCATCCTGTTAGATGTCAGCTTGTCAGAAAATTTCTGCTATTTTTTGCTAATTTTGCAGTTCTGTAAGCTCATGTGAATGTACAGATAATAAGCTTTAAAACGATGTATGAAGCTCTTTGCAATTCCCAAAATTGCGAAAGTTATAGCGTTTCCAAAAAACACCACAAAAGCACTGCACAGAAGGATACCACCACCTTAAGCTCTGTATGCAGTCACAACGAGAATTTGCCAAATGTCCTTGGCGTACTCTGTATTGTAGTCCCTTCACGCTATTAGCTGAGATTCTTACCGCACATCGTTACACAGTTGGAATGTGATGTAACAGCACTCGCATTGCTAAAGCCCGGTTCATAGTTGTCTCTAGATTTCTGTCCCTGGCCGGTTCATACCGGTCTCTGTCTTTTTGTCCTTTTGTCTCTAAGCTGTCCTTAAGAGTCTAAGCGAAGTTGAACAATGCTCAACTTTTGCCTGTCCTTAAGAGACAGCCAATCAGAATAACGAATGATATCACGTGAAAAGTCTCTGTTACTTGAATACTTAAAAGTAGTTGCATCTATAGCCAATTTGAGAATAAGTTTTTCACATAATGTAACGTTAGCTGTTAACAAGACAGTAAAAATGATATTGTATTGTTCCAATTTAAAATATTTAGTTCGTTTTTAACTACACCAATAACCAATGAAATTAGAATTTGTTGTCACGTGACCGAGTCTCTGTCCTTTTGTCCTTTTAAGTATGAACGTCTTGTCTCTATCAGTGTAGAGAGACAAAAGGACAGAGACATAGAGACAAGTATGAACCGGGCTTAAAGCTCGAAAACATGCAATGTTCTCGTCGGTTTTGAGCTTTAGACCTAGCATAGTGGTTGAGTTTTATAGCTACTTCGGTCCCATTTGTGGAAGACGTGTCGTATTTCACGGAGTGAGGACCATTCGTAATATGTTGTGCACTCTGTATTAGCGAAGCTAAAAGTCAGTTAAAGGTTGAAAACGGCATCGATTTATGCCGAGAACTGATGTGGAAATTTGAGTTGCAAGTAGCTGGAATTTGCATTTTTAAATACGCTTGCTGTGTATTGAATGAGTTTTAGTTATTAAAAGCATAGTATAACGAATGCGATACTCCTGGTCCCAAAGCTGCCAATTCACATGTTTCAGCGCCCGCAGCTAACATTAGATTACAAGCAGGAAAACAAGTTCCGGAACAAGGGATTACGTGCTTGTTCAGTACAAGTTCGTAGCTCTTTTTAGGAACCGACACAACGGCACTTTTGAAGTTTGTTTAAATTATTGTCTAGTAAACTTAAACTGGACCAAAAGAGTTAATTTTGTGGAGAGTTTATTATTCAAGTTAGGCATGACAATGTATATATTTTCTGAAAACTCAGAAATCAGAGATTTCAAAAATTTTAAAATTTTAGGTAGGAAAATTTGTATCTTCATGCATATCTTAGAAAAGCTAATTTAAACAAACTTCAAAGGAACCGACGGCGCAAGCCTGGACTAAACCCTCGACAATTATTAAAACTACCTATTTTTGGTGTTTAAAAAAGAATAACTTTCGCAGACAGCATTTTTGAGCGATGACCCAATTATAGCTTTCATTCAGCGTTATGAGAGCTTTCTAATGAGCCCAAGCTTGTAGCGATCGGAGCAACTTTTATGTTTCGGGATATGGGCCCGCTGGAACTACGTGCCGCCCAAATCCACTTAATTTATACATATTCGTGTTGTCCTCAACGAGACCTTTAATTTGATACCAAACTCGACTACTTTTCGCTTATTATTTCTTTTCCTACCGTTTTTAAAATTTATGAAATTTTACATTTTAAAATTTTACAATTTTTTAAAATTTTTGAAATCTCTGGTTTCTGAGCTTTAAGAAAATATATGCATTGTCATACCTAACTTGAATAATAAACTCTCCACAAAATTCACTCTTTTGGTCTAGTTTAAGTCTGCTAGACTATAGCTTGTGTTACGCATGCGTGAAGATCCAAAGCTGCAATTTTGCATACTTGTGTATAATGATGGGACCCAAAATGTAGCACAATGGATTGACTTGACTCAGCTCACAGCTCGTTCTTGTCGCTAGCCTTGATTAACCTTCCAAAAGTGCTTAAACTACCCATTTTTGGGTTTAAAGAGGGATAACTTTTGCAGACAGCATTTTGGAGCAATGACCCAATTACAGCACTTACTCAGCATGTACTTAGCTTTCAAATGAGTCCACGTTTGTAGCGATCGGAGCTACTTTTATTTTTCGGGATATGGGCCCACTGGAACCACGTGCCGCCTCAAATCCACATAATTTATGCATATTCGTGTTCTCCTGAACGGAATCGTTAATTTGATGCCAAAGTCCACTACTTTTCGCTTATTGTTTCTTTTCTAACAGTTTTTAAAATTTATGAAATTTTAAAATTTTTGAAATCTCTGGTTTCTGAGCTTTCAGAAAATATATAAAATATATACTTTGTCCTACTTAACTTGCATAACAAACTTTCCACAAAATTCACTGTTTTGGTCCAGTTTAAGTTTGCTATGCTATAGAATTTTGCAAAAATGTATAAATAACCTAGTGTAGGGGCAATTTCAATTTTTCGATTTATGCAATTTTTAGAATATTGTTCAAATATTTCGCAAATTAAAATTTCACGGAATATACATTTTAAACAAAAACTAAAAACACTGCTTACCTCTCTAGTGAACGTGCCTACCCGCAAAATTTAAGCAAGTTTGGTTGAAGTATTTATGAGAAACTTAATATGGAAATCGCTTCTGTTTCACGCAAGTATTATGGTTTTAATAAGGTTGCATGGTGTACTTCATAATATGATAAACAAATGCAACATAAAAATATAAAATTATCCTGTACAATCCATTTTCGAACGATTAGTTTTTATTGTGACCTTGTAAAAATGCCAGTTAAATGGGCAATTTCACTGTGTATTGATTGAGTAATAATAGGCCAAAATTGTCCGTAAGATTTGGCAGTAATTTTGGAAAACTTGATTTCCTGGAAAATAAAAATGAAAAAATTTTGATACTCAAAATGCTAATCAATGCTAGAAACCCAGTAAGGGCTAAGAAGGTTACAGCCACAGGCATCACCATGCACTTGTACCTATGTAAAAGTGAATACTTCAATTTTTGCACTGGGCTGCTTAGTTTCAGAACTTCAGTGGTCTGCACTTGATAAGATTTCTGTAAGGGGATTGGCTTTTTTGTAGCCATTTGTTCCATATGAATTTAAACTATTTCGATATATCTGTTTATGTAATCGTCGAAAACTGTTGAACTACTGTCTGATTTAATGAAGTCTCTTTGAATTAATTTTGATACACGATATATCAATATTTCCTCGAGAATTAAAATGAATATAAATTAGTTATCTTAGATTTAAACCCTTAGATTTTATATGATATATTATATAAAGCAATATTTAGTGGTGTATTTAACTTGACTTAATTTAACTTATTGTATGCACTCATAAGTATATATATGTCATATGTTTATGGTAGTTGTTAACATCGGTGGATACAGGTAATGGGCTTATTCTAGAGAATTTTTCTTGGAGGGCTCTTTGGGGAGGCCTTCGGGGGGCAAGTCATTCTTGGGGGGGTCGAAAATTCTTCAAAATATTTCTGAAAACAAAGGGGTCTTATCTCGATTACCCCCCACCACTCAAAACTCTTAAAACTTGACCAAATGAGCTAAAATTTGGTATGGGCGTGTTTACGACTACGCTGAGTTCAAATATCGCAAAATTTCGCGAAATTCGATTTTTGTCGATTTCTAAGGGGGACCAAGCGAAACCGAAACATTTTTGTCTTCGATTTTGTTGAAAAGGTCTATATATGAATGAATGAATGAATGAATGGTTGTGAGTATCCGCCCCCCTCATACGCAATTTATAAAGTGTTCGTATGTATGTAATATGTACGTACATACATTATCAGTGCGATGAGGGGCCCACCTCTAGCATTTGTGCTTTCATTCTATAAGCCTTAGTTATAAACTAAACAATAAAGTATAACAGTCAGCTCCGCAACCAAAAAACTACAGCAGTATACGTACTTGTACAAAAACTGATTTGGCATATAAAGATAACAACTAACTTGCGACCCCAATGAAAGCACAAACACCTACTGAGACTTCTTAGTTTATTAAAAGCAGGAAAATTTTAAGAAAGGCCAAAAACACTATAGGGGTATTCGGGGTCGTAGAACACGAATCTGAAGTCCGTTTTTCGAATCAGCTTCTCGTTAGCTCAGTATAAGCTAAAGATTTAAGCTTAAGATGTAAGCATGTACTGAGCTAACAACAAGCTGAATCAAAAAACGGACTTCAGATTCGTATTCTGTGACCCCAAAAAACCCTATATACATCTTTACAGCAGAATCGAAGACAAAAAATTTTACGGTTTCGCTTGGACCCCCTTTGAAATCGAAAAGAAATCGAATTTCGCGAAATGGAAAAATTTTGCGATATGTGAACTCAGCGTAGTCGAAAACATACTCATGCCAAATTTTAGCTCATTTGGTCAAGCTTGAAGGGTAGTGCTGGGACCGGTTCCAAAAGAACCGGTAGAATCGGAACCGGTTGGATTTTTAGAACCGGAACCGGAACCGGTGGCTTTTGGAACCGGCCGGTTCTAGTGTTAATTTTGTCTGTTTGAAACTTCAATCAAGGTTTATTTTGTAAAATTTTAAAATTTTCTTATGAATTTGAATTTAGCATTTGGAATTTAACTTTAATTTGGTACTTCTATTTAGATATGAAATTTTGTTTTTGAAAGTTGTTGTGTAAATGGCAGAAGATTTGATATCAATTTTACGATGTCTTTGATAACAGTTTTCAGTCAATGTTTTAAGTTTTCTGAAAAGGTTATAGAAAAAGAAAAACTAAGGAGTATTCAATGTTAACTCTTCTTTAAGGATGACAAAGGTAAGCATTAAGGATTTGATGCTTTACGGCAACTCTTCCAGCTTTAGCTGTTGCCTCTGCAATTTATGTGTGCAAACTTCAACTGAAGCAAACCAGTATACTGAAGGCGCAAATCCAGATTAAGGGTTAAGTTGAGCAACAGTATCCCTGAGGCACCGTTCTTATTTAATTAATAGCAATTGGCTAGCGCTACCGGAAAAGAATGCCTTTGATGGTCTATTAAAAATTTTCATTTCTCATAGGCATGTTTTAGTATTTTTGCTGATATATAGGTTTAGGATTTGATAGGGAATAGCGCTCTTTTGTTACAAATTTGTTTATTTCAGCTACAAAAATTAAAACAAATTCTATGTAAAATAAAAAATTAGCAGCTTGATTTTATTTATTGTAACATACAATTTTTGGTTTTAAAGGTATGAAGTAAGTTGTACCTGTGTGCTGCATAAGTGCTCGAAAAGTTTTAATTCTCGTTCAACGATTTTCCCCAATGTTTTCTGCTATAGTTTTCGATCTCAAAAAATCTTCGTCCCCGAGAGGAGATTAGCTGTTTTTTTCAATGATTAAGCTTTCTTATGTTGTAACTGTAGCTGTTGAATCGATAAGCAAATTTTACTGGACTGCTTGAAACTGGTCGAGGAAAGTTCTGTGCGACGTTCGCTTTCTGAAGGGCAGTAGCTAATGTTTATCTAGATTGAGAATACTTAGTACTTTGGTAAGCTCTGGTAGCTAAAATTTCCCCACCATATTGGTAAAAATGAAACAGACCATATCTTTTTCACAGTAAATATTTGTATATAAATAGTAAAAAGTAAGCAAAAACACTGTTTAAAAACACGTTCATACATAGCTTTGTGCAGTTAAATATATTAAGTTTTTATATCAATTGTCAAAAAAATAAAAAAATCGTGTGATTTTTGCTTTTTTATCAGAAATATCAATTGGAACCGGAACCGGTAGCTAGAACCGGAACCGGTAGTCAAGAACCGGAACCGGTTTCAAAAATCGGAACCGGTCCCAGCACTATTGAAGGGGTCTGAGTTTTGGGGGGTAATCGAGAAAAGGTTCGTTTTTAGTGCAGAAGTCTACTAAAAATCTCCGACGAAGCCGGAGAATTTTTGAAAATTTGACCTTCTGAGCGATTTTTTCAGGGCAAATTTGGTACCAAAAGGGGCACCCACTTTTTTGGGGGGGGAAGGGATACACTACTACACTTACGCTACTATATATATAGTAGTGTAAAAATAAAAATTGTAGGTAGTAAGAAATGGACAAACTACGTAGCATAAATGAGCCCGATCGAAATACGGAGTCAATTTCACGCTTTAAAGTGGGAAAGTTATGCTTACGATGATTTACTTTACGGAGGTGAAAGATTGTGTCATTTATGAATTATTTAATGGTCGGGAATCTCCAGTCCAGCCTGTCTGGTTCAGATCAAGTAATTACATTAGCAAATCAGCTTTAATGAATCACCATCTATCGGAGTACACAATTCTCGTACTAGACTCTTCGTGTTTGTTGAACACAACTGCTAAAGCCACTTTGTCATCCTTTGTAAGATAGTGGCCTGATTAACATTTCCTCTTGGTTGAACAAATTGTCTAACTGAGCGCGAGTACTAGTTAAATAAAAGTTACTTTCATTGGGATTCATTTTAATTAAAGTTTCTCCTGCGTCCCCCTCACTTAGTCGTCTTTTATGTGCTACTTAATTAACATCATTAGGGATTTCTTTTCTGTTATGCTTGTTAAAGATTTCGTTTTGTTGCTACCACTGAGCCTATGCGTATATAGTCAATTCGTCAATCAGTGTAGCAGCATTTTGCTGATAATAAGTGCGTACGTATCGACTCGTCTTTGCAAAAGCTTAAAAAACGACAGCAGTTAGGTTTATAGAGCTCCCTTTGTAAGTGTGATTTTCAGTCGTTTTCTGTGGTTATCATCACCTCTATTTGGTTTCTTGATTGAGCTTGTTTGGGGCCAGTATAAGATGCAGACGCAGACGCAGACGCAGACCAGCAGACTGGGGTATAAAACGCAGACTTTGATGCAGACGCAGACTCGGGTATAAAAAGCAGACGCAGACTTTACTAAAGGTATAAAATGCAGACTTCATTGCAGACTTGCAGACTCGGGTATAAAAAGCAGACTTCATTGCAGACGCAGACTCGGGTATAAAAAGCAGACGCAGACTTTACTAAAGGTATAAAATGCAGACTTCATTGCAGACTTGCAGACTCGGGTATAAAAAGCAGACTTTAGTGCAGACTTGCAGACTCGGGTATAAAATGAAGATCTGGGTATAAAATGCAGACTCCGGTATAAAATGCACTTTAGTGCAGCTTTGCAAACTCGGGGAAATATAAAACAGTCTCGGATAGTCTCTGTTGGTTCTTTCATATATACTGCGGCTGTAGACTCGAATATTAAAATGTATACGGCGACTAACGAATTCTCAATTCATATATTACCCATTATTAGCTAGCTATTCCTACATTAATTGCTTGTGCCAACTTAACCTTAACTTAACCTATGAGTCTTAAGGTGGTGGTATCCTTTTGTGCAGTGCTTTTGTGGTGATTTTTTTGAAACGCTATAACTTTCGCAATTTTGGCAGTTGCAAAGAGCTTTATACATCGTTTTAAGGCTTATTATCTGTACATTCACATGAGCTTACAGACCTGGCAAAATTAGCAAAAAATAGCAGACATTTTCTGACAAGCTGACATCTAACAGGATGAATATAGACCAAAAGTTTTTGAACATCGATTTCTCAAAACTGAAGAATCGGCCAAAAGTTCTTTTTGTGCCACGATATGAAGGACATATGGGCCGAGGGACGTTTTTTGGATTTGGCACAGCAGGTCTTAACGGTCGAGAAAATCGGCCAAATGCACAGTAACACGAAATTTCGCAACTTCGCATTGAGTTTTCTTGCTACTCAATATGTTTTAGCCCAAACCAAGAAAAATGTCCCTCCGCAGAAGTGCGAATTTCGATTCTGCCAAAAATCTCCGGAATCCGTTGAGTAGTTTTTGAGAAATCGATGTTCGAAACAAAATAATCGCAGTTTTGCCAAAATGGTTTTTCGGCCAAATCTCTAGCTGAAAGCAATAAAGTCCGGCTAATAGGCATACATAAAATGTGCATTTGGACGATGTATCGATTGAGTATAACCAAGAGTAAGAGTGTGACAAGCGTCACACTCTTAGTTATCAAGCAGAAAACATCATCTGCACAATAACGGCTGACCCCCCCACAACTGAGTATGTGCACTTCAAAGATATTTGCAGGCTATGCCTACGTTATAAAGCTCAAAAACACAACTAGTCAGTTGGTTCAATGTGCGTCTGCTGCCAGCTTTATAACGTAGGCTTAGCGTGCAAATTTCTTTGAAGTGCACATACTCAGTTGTGGGGGTCAGCCGTTATTGTGCAGATGATGTTTTTTTGCTTGATAACTAAGAGTGTGACGCTTGTCACACTCTTAGTTATGTATAACTAAGCCAATTTTGTCCTTAACATGTGGCAGTAATTCTGAAAAAACTGGTTTCCTCGAAAATGGCCATTTTTTGACCCTAAAAGCAGTTTTTTGCTTATACTGACTTAACCACTGGAGATAGCTCAAAGGTTGTAAGAGCAAAAATGTTCATTTTTGAGTCCTCTTCCCAGCCAAACCAACCAATCCCGTGTCTTGTCTACCTACTGGGAGCTTAAGACCAAAAACCAAAACTTTCTTATCTTTTGGCCTAAGAATACGGGACTGGTCCTAAAATGTTAAAGAGCACGGAAATAGGTTATTTCGTAAGGTTTAGCCCTTTGCGTAAAGGATTAAAGCTTGAGGAGTCAAAAATACCCGAAAGGAAACCAGCACCTTAAGCTAGAACCTATATATACTCTTCTACTACTTCTACATCTTAGACCGGAGTATAAAAAGCACTTGGGTGTAAAATGCAAAATTTAGAACAGACTTACGTACTTTGCAAACCCTGATATAAAATGCAGACTTGGCTATAAAATGTAGGCCAGTCTGCAATTAAGCAGGCTCCGGTATAAAATGTATGCATATAGGTTTTGCAGATTTTGGTGTATAACTATGCAGTATGGGCTGTTTGTCGTTTTGCCTGGTTGTCCGTTTATAAAAAAACAAAGTGGTTCATACTCCTGTTATGTACTGATTGCCCGTTTGTCCGTATGGATGGTGCCTGGTTCTTTTTGTTTTAACACACCATTTAGCTTTAGCTGTGTTGCTAGATTGCTGTTTATGTTTTCGAGTCACCTGACATTTTCTGTTTATGCTGATTAGTGATGTGCCCTGAGAAATTTGCCCGCTCCGGAGCTCCGGCCGGAGCGGGCTGTCGGAGCTCCGGAGCTCCGGAGCTCCGCGGAGCTCCGACTGTCACTGAAGGCAAAATTATAAAAATCTCGGTTTAAGCAAAAACAGATGTTTATTCAATAAAAAGCATGCCTACTCGCTGTATACATATATATATACTTTCATCGCTTAACTGTTTATTTTTAGATGCTTATTTCTTTGCTACATACGAATATACATTTGTTATGTAGCTGTATTTTGATCTGAAATAAGTTCAGCATTTGACAATATTTCAGAATATTTGGGTTAATTGATTGTGCATACTGCTGTGTTTACGTAAAAGCACATGTTAGTTTGCACTACAGTTTACATGTTTCAATTTTTTCAAGATTTGGCAAATTTAAATATTATATTCCACATGAAATACTCAATATTTCTTGCAGGAATTTCATCAAATGTATGTATACCAAACTTTTCTAATTCATGCATAAGATATTGCAAATTTGACATATGTGGACCAGATTTCATTTACCCACTACGTATTTAACTTATCATGAGGATGCATATAATCAAATTAAAATATTGTATAAATAAATCTAAGCTAACATAATTTCAATCTGAAAGATTTATTTATTGGAAAAGATCTATATATATACAGGTTTAATGAAAACAAAGAAAACAGCTGCAGATGTTGAAAGTTTAGATAGAATAGATGTAACGGAAATGTAATGTTTTATTGAATAATAACAAGTAAGAATTTAAAACGTTTTACGGAATAATTCTTAAAAGTATATATTAGAGTTATATATATATATTTATTTTTTATTTTATATATTTACAAAATGGACAAGTTTAAATTGTCTCCAGAAAAAAGAATCGTCTAGAAGAACGCAGCCTTGAGAAAACTGAGGCATTCTTACAAACTGGAGTACGACAGCTACGTATATGTAAAATTCACTACAGTCTTGCGTGCTGTAAAGAGAAATTCTGGAGTTCACAGAAAAATTATATATACTTCTGAATTTTTCCTAGCACCTTCAAAGCTTGCAAAAGGCTGCTCCGGGTACCCGGAGCTCCGGAGCTCCGGAGCAGAAGCCCGCTCCGGAGCACCGAAAATCGGAGCTCCGCTCCGGAGCTCCGTCGGAGCGGAGCTCCGGCGCACATCACTAATGCTGATTTGCTACAGCATTTTTAAAGTTTGCTCTCTTAAACACTTTGCAGAGTTTGAAACCCGGATAGTTTTCAAAGTTTAGAATTTATGCTAACAATATGACCATATTTAGCTAAAACACATTCAAAATTCTTATATAAACGTCAATTTAACCAAGGACATGGTATATAATGCTACTCATTTCTGATGGGCTGTTGCGTGCAGACAAGTACGGAAAATTTAAACATTGCTCAAGTCGACGGCCGCAACCCCAAAGATACGTAGGCGTTCACCGCTATGGGGTTTTCCCAATGACATATACGTAAGTATGCTTTTTATACCCAGGTCTGCAAGTCTGCTCAAAAGTCTGCATTTTATACCCGAGTCTGCTTTTTATATCCGGGTCTGCATTTTATACCACAGTCTGCTTTTTATACCCAGGTCTGCAAGTCTGCATTTTATACCAAAGTCTGCGTCTGTTGTGAAGTCTGCATTTTATACCCGAGTCTGCTTTTGGGTCTGCGTTTTATACCCGAGTCTGCGTCTGCGTGGGTCTGCTAAGTCTGCAGGTCTGCGTCTGCGTCTGCGTCTGCATTTTATACTGGCCCCTTGTTTGGCTTCTCCAGTCTCTTGGCTTCGGCTTTGATTTAGGCTAGGCTCTACCCTGGTCTCTCTTATCAGTTTGGCTAACGCTGAATTACCTATCTCTAGACGCGTTCTGGTCCGTAGATTTACGTAGTCAACTGTTTTCCCTGTTGCCTTTATGTTCCGCTTCTGAAGCATATATCACCTTCCCCCCCCGCTATTAATTGTTTGTCTGTTGGAGAGAGTGAAATTAAGCTGGTAGAACTAACCTTACATAGCTGTTATCTGTCCAGTATACCTGGTTTTACCAACTCCGGTTGCTTCAATTGTTCCGTCTTAGTACATTGGTATTATTGTAGTTTGACGCTATTGGATTACCTTCTGATTACAGCTGCTAAACTTAAATGTTAACTTGTACTTAGTTAAAGTTATAACTGGTAGATGCGGTCTTTTTTGTTATCGCCAACTGGAAACATATTATACTGTATATATTGTTCATCGGTGCATGGTCTTTAACTTGAGCCTATGGTGTACGAGCGTCTCTTTGGCATCTCAACTTTAAGTTGACCGTGCGCTGGTTTCTAAATCTCGTCAACTTTATTCATAGGCATATGCTGAGGACAGATTATTTTGTATGCGGAAAAGATAGATAGACTTTTGTGATATGTTTGCTCCCATGACTGCTAATGTGCTTTTCTGATCAATTTTTGCTATACAAAAGGTTTTTCCCCAGCCGAATACCAGGTTCTGACTTTCCTATACTTCTCTCTTTTTCTTGAACCACCTTTTTACCTAAATAATAAATGCACTATGGGTGTCGGTCTCCCATACGTGGGAAATAGGAATAACAATTCTGTACCTAGATGGGAATTGAACAGTGATTTTGTGGTCTTTAAATGAATGCCGTCCCTTTTACCCTTATTCAATGGTTCCGCCCCGCTTGTCGGACACTGTAGCTCTTTTTCCTTAGGGTCTGATAATAGCAAGAAAATGTATGGAATGAAATCTCTGTGTCTTTGCCTTTGCATCTGAGGGAAAGTTCTCCCTCTCTTACGTAAGATTTTGTTAGAGTCTTGTCCTCGTTCGCCCTTTTTTGCCCGTTTCTGATTTAAAAGCATAATCAGAATTTCTGAGTCCCTAATTCATTATGCTGAACAAAAGCGATAACAGGTTTCTGCCTTATATCTAGGAAGGTCTGCCTGCCTTGCTTTTATATGCTTAAGCCCTGAAGCCCTATTATGATTATAGTTGTTTTCTAAGATCTCTAAAAGAACTGCTGTATCTCTCTTCAGTCGGTTAGACTTTACATACGTATATAGCCTATAAAAGTCGTTTTACCTGACCTGATCTACTTTTCCGATTACCCTCCTTTGTAAACTGATTTCAACCTAATTTTCTTCTAATACTTACGTACGTACGCAAACTTTGATATTAGAATTTTGAATATATATAAGCTTTGCCGATCTCTTGTTGTGTAGAAAATTTGGCTACTTCATTAGCGGTAAAATCGTTGTTTTGTTGTTTTTCTCCTCTTCGGCATTAATCTGGATATGAATATTAATCTTGTTCGTCATGATAGCCTTGTTTGGATAGGCCAGCATTGCTGGAAAGAAGCCTAATGCTTTGTAAAATACAAAACTTTTGATGAAGCTGTTGTAATAAACTTTATCGTAGTGTTACAGTTTTTAAACCCCCGCTCATATTTGCACAATTGCACCATATCTGGCAAATGTTTGCTGAAAATTAAAAAAAGCCAAATATATATATATATATATATGTATTTGTTTCCTTAAACTTATCAGAACGTTTTGTTAAACCTGATTTGGCTTTGCTGTCGAGCGAGTGTTTTTTGATAACATTCTATATAGAGTTTACAAGGCAATCCAAGTGATGGTAAGTTTTATATATATGTCTAAAATTTTAAGGCTAAAATCTGCTTCACTGAAGATGATGAGAGATGATCTGGGGCCAGTTTCATAAAAGTTGTCGAGTCCGCGAGTCGTCGAGTAGCCATTTACTCGCATTACATTATTTCTTTGGAATTAAAAACTAAACAACAGCCACTGAAGGTTAATTTCTGGTCGGTGTAATTAGTAGGACAATGTAAAATAGTTCCACGGTAGAAATATTAATCTTTTAAAATTTTCTAAAAATTTGTCGAGTGAAATTGTTACATTGAAAAGTTCTCGAGTCAAATTTGACTAGAGAACTCGACTGGAAAACTAGCAGCTATTTTTCAACAGTACTCGAGTTTCAGGATCACAAGTCACCGACAATTCCAGCGTAAATCAGCTACTCGACTCGACGATTCGGCAAAGTTTTATGAAACTGGCC
>JASAND010017487.1:0-13288 GCA_030248195.1 Trissonchulus latispiculum | reverse complement strand
AAAAGTTGGGATCAAAATGGCTCCCAAAAGTTGGGATCAAAATGGCTCCCAAAAGTAGGGATCAAAACAGCTCCCAAAAGTTGGGATCAAAATAGCTCCCAAAAGTGGGATCAAAACAGCTCCCAAAAAGTAGGGATCAAAATAGCTCTCAAAAGTTGGATTTAGTCACTTCCCGAAAATCCATTCAAAGAATCAAAGGCTCAAAAGTTAAATTAAAAATAGCTCCCTAAAATAGGGATTCGAAATAGCTCCCAAAAGTTGGGATCAAAACGACTCCCAATAACTTTATTCATCACCGTTAATTAGTCATCAGCTTGATCACCTGGATCAAAATGACTCCCAATGACACAGTCATCACATGACCCAAACATCAGCTTAATCACAAACGACTCCTAAAACTAGGGATCGAAATAGCTACCAAAAGTTGGGATCAAAATGACTCCCAAAAGTTGGGATCAAAATGACTCCCAAACTGGTCCCAATTGAAGTCTCTATTACTACTGTAGACAAAATCTAGGTTGCGCGTATATTTTAGTTAACTTATAACGAAGAGCGGTTTAATATTAATTAAAATAGGGTCCCCATTTATTTGATAGTGGAATTGAATGATGTGGAAGACGCCTCACGAAAAAATATACTTTAGTCTGCAAAAAATCTGAAAAATTAAATTACTTCGAAAATGCAGTAAAATAATTTCCGAGAAATAAAGTTAGTTTACTTTACTCATTAGAAAGAGAAAATGTTAAGCTCCATTTCGATATAAAATTGGCTTCTTAACTCCAAGGAATGAATGAGTAATAAGGGTTCAAAGTTGATGTCTCCAAAAGAAATCACCGACAACCTTAAGGAAGCAGAGGAATGGCGCTCTACTCAACGCATGTCCACTCAAAATGGTTGCAAAAACTGGTAAAATTAATAGAGCGAAGTTTTCGAAAACACCCACAGTTTCTTTGAAAAACACTTTTTACAAATACATGCCAAAAACAGGTCTTTCTTTGATAAAAACCATAGACCAGACACAAAGCTTTTTTCCGGAACGGTTGAGTCTGCACTTTGGTATAAATGCTTCCGGATGGGGCAATACTATATTTTAAATCATATTTTAGCCATTTAAATCACATTTAACTACATATCACTTTCGGTTTCTGTTACGGATTGTGTTGACACATTACAGCGTAGATTCGGATATATATTTCTAAATTTTTACTGAAAACTCCTATTCATAATTTCTCGTTAACTGAAAGTTAGCAAATAAAACCCAAAAATTATTGCCGCCCCCACTTCGTGAATTAAATTTAATAACTGGTGCCACGATAACTTTTTATCCATAACTACTCAAGCTACACAACTAACATCAAAGCTTTAAGATTCGTAGCGACGGAGTTGTGGTTTAAACTGTTCTTTTACGCTACAAAGTCTAAAGCTTTGCCAACAGCTAACTAAATCTTTTCAACTAAAGCAAAGTAATGACAAACAAGCATAAGGTTGTGTAACTCCAGCTTCCGTCTATTGGTTGATATTTTTGTTTTTTCTTTATTTTTCAGGCTCCAGCCGTTTATAGTTAAGACTATTATTCGGAGATCGTTGAGTGAGAGGGCGTCAGTAGGAAACCTAATTTAGGAAACCTAGGTGGATATATCGGGGAAACGCCATGCCTATTTTCCGCTGTTCTATTGCAGTACCCACACTGAACACGTAAATTTGAAGGGAAACTGCATTGCTCGAAAACTCGGGAGTATTAATTAACCTATGCATGGGGCCTTAGACATATCAATTGAATTAGGGCGAGCAACCTATTTTGTTCATTCTACTTTCGTCATCACTTTTGTTCTGGGCATATTTGCAAGATATATAGTTCTATTAGAAGTAGAGGCTTTGGGCTTGATCATGGTATTTACAGTTCAATCTGTTTATGCCATTGTCACACTACCACTGGCATTTGGTAGCTTCTGTTTCTACTTACTGGTGTGGTTTGAATTCTGGAAAAATCGAAAAACGTCGATGTCAAATTCGTTCTATAGACTTGCCATGAGTTTGGGAGTCTACGACATGTCACTTTTGACAGTTCATATCATCCTTGTGGCGATGTACTCTGCTGGATTCGTAATGTCATCTGCTGTCAACGTTGTCGTTGGCTTCTTTGACGGACTACTTCTATGGAACATCTTCTTACACATAATTACAATTTCTGTTAATCGACTATTGGCAGTTGTTACGATCCAGAACTATGACTCTTATTTCACTGATCTGAAGCTAAAGCTTATATTCGTCGGCTGTTTCATTGTAGCCGTATTGAACATGTGTTTTGGATACGTCTGCGGATGTCGGTTTATTTTCCATGACGGTTTCACCTTCCGATGGCATTACGAAAACAGTCTACGAGGAAGCATATTTCTAATCTACATGAGAGCAGGAACCATACCATTGGCCCTTCTAATTGCAGTATTGTATTCCTACATTTTCTGGCAAGTGAAAACACGACAGTCAGCTAATAGCCAAAACCTTGGAACCGCTAATAGAATAGTAAAGGAACATTTGTTGCTTATTCAGTTTAGTATTATTTCCATGGCGTGCATCATTTTTGTTGTATCACATTGGTTTAGTGAGCAGTTGGAAGCAGTAGGCGTCATTAGCTCAACTGCAGGCGGTATAGTTTCTGGCACATTTACTATGCTAAATAGTGCCATAAATCCTTTTGTTTATGTCGTATTTAGTTCAGATTTGAGAAATAAGGTGAAAAGACTGGTAGCCGCGAAACCGTCGGTTTTTCATGGATTGCAGCTCAGTAATGTAGTGTTTCCGCTAAACAATACTTTGCCGAAAGTTTAATCCGTCGTTAATCACACTACTCCTGTTGCATCAATGCAAAAGTGATAAATATCCTATTTTAAAATTAAGTTCCCGAAAATTAGGAACAAATTGCAATTTAACCACTTCAAAATTTAAGTTTAAGCAAGTTTATCTCGCTGAGATTCAAGTGACGTTGGGGAGTCTGTTGTATTGTTGTAAACTGTTTATAAATCAAAATAGCTTTTGCTGAAATGTATTATGATGACGGCATTACATATTTGAATGAATTCTCTTGAATGTTGTTATTATAATAATGACATGGTCCATGTTGTTTTGTAATGACAATGATTTTTTGCGAAAAATCAATCTGAAGCAACAACCTAACAGTAATCTGAGAGAAACAAAACTGTGATAAACGGATATATATTTTGATTATTATGGTCATGACGGCATCATTTGATTTTTTGAAATGTTGTTATCATGATAATGGCACGGTCTTACGTTGTTTTGTAATGACAATGACTTTTTGCGAAAAAGCAATCCGAAGCAGCAACCTTAACAGTGAACTGAAAGAAACGAAACTGTGATAAGCGGATATATATTTTGATTATTTTGGTCATGACGGCATCATTTGATTTTTTGAAATGTTGTTATCATGATAATGGCACGGTCTTACGTTGTTTTGTAATGACAATGATTTTTTGTGAAAAAGCAATCCGAAGCAACAACCTAACAGTGAACTGAGAGAAACAAAACTGTGATAAGCGGATATATATTTTGATTATTATGGTCATGACGGCATCATTTGATTTCTTGAAATGTTGACACGGTCTTACGTTGTTTTGTAATGACAATGATCTTTTTGCGAAAAAGCAATCCGAAGCAACAACCTAACAGTGAACTGAGAGAAACAAAACTGTGATAAGCGGATATATATTTTGATTATTATGGTCATGGCGGCATCATTTGATTTCTTGAAATGTTGTTATCATGATAATGGCACGGTCTTACGTTGTTTTGTAATGACAATGATTTTTTGTGAAAAAGCAATCCGAAGCAACAACCTAACAGTGAACTGAGAGAAACAAAACTGTGATAAGCGGATATATATTTTGATTATTATGGTCATGACGGCATCATTTGATTTCTTGAAATGTTGACACGGTCTTACGTTGTTTTGTAATGACAATGATCTTTTTGCGAAAAAGCAATCCGAAGCAACAACCTAACAGTGAACTGAGAGAAACAAAACTGTGATAAGCGGATATATATTTTGATTATTATGGTCATGGCGGCATCATTTGATTTCTTGAAATGTTGTTATCATGATAATGGCACGGTCTTACGTTGTTTTGTAATGACAATGATTTTTTTGTGAAAAAGCAATTCGAAGCAACAACCAAACTGTGAACCTAAGAGAAGCAAACAGTGATAAGCAATACCAAATTTTCTGAGCTAAAAATGGCATAACAAAGACATATGATCCACTTGAGAACTCCAAACATGGTGCTAACCTGCGTGAAACCTTTCAAGAACAAAAAATGACATAAAAACTTAGAAACACTATAGTGTTTTAACTTTACATAATCAAATATTCTGTACTAATATATAGTTTTGTGCGTCAAGCAAAAATATTCAATATGGTGAACCTCCAGACATGGCAAAAATCCTGGCACTGAAGATGCAGTGTATTAACTTTTAAACCAACCAGGCCGGTCCAGAACGTGAATACTTCTTTCTTCTAAAAAAATTTGATATTTAGGTTTCCCTTCATATATACCATTACCTCCTTAATATTCATCTCTTTTCTATATACATTTACCTTTCTTATATTAGGAACGCTTAGGTTTCTTCTATGGATACAATCCGTTTCCTACTTCAGTCTCAGCATTGAGGTGGAATGTAGAAGCTTGGTGAGAAAAACCTACGAAAGCTTCGACAAAATGTTTGTTCTTTTACTTATAAAAGGTAATCCACTCTAACAGAAAGGTTTCTTCGGGAATGTATCCAAACTGCCGCGATCTCGTATACTACTGTTTCTCTTACTTCAAATTCCCATAAACGTTATACTTCGCTTCTGCATCTCGTTCTCTTTTAAACTTTCACGCAATCTCTATGTCAAATGCCATTAATTAGTTAATTTATTCATTTGAATACCGGTGTTAATTGGTATGAGAGCAAAAGTCCTGAACAATGTTAGTTTCGGAAACCATAGAAAGATTCGGGATGGTTCATTTCGGTTAACTTGAATAACGTGTCTTCGTGTTACCATTTAAGGAATAATCGGTGTGACTTTTATATTTAGGTCACTGGGGCCATTAAAATTCCATTAATCTCGCTGAGTTAGATATCCATTAATACCTTACGGGTTTCTTGCTAAAGATTGAGATGTACGAAGATAGAGGAATTTGGTCTTTAAAAGCGTTGCTTTTCGTAAGATTGTAGGCCTTCATCGCAGTTACAAACAAATTTGGTTGATCAATTCTTCACCTTAAAATTTGATCACTTTATAAATCTGCGCACGCTTTGCGGTGTTCTACTTCGAATTTGGAAGCTACATTATCAAAGTTGTCCAAGAAGAGATCGAAGATTCTAATTTCATAGTTTGTAAGGACAAAGTGCACTATTTTATTTTCTACTTCACTGTTTAGCATTAAACTTTGCTGTGTTAGTTACTAAGGACCACTTTACGCACGAGATAAAACAGAATTGTTAAAAATTTTTCAACTCGTTCAAGCACTCAGTTTAGGTAAAATGTCTGTTTAACCCTGTGCGCGACAAGGAAAGAGTTAACTTTTTAACTCCTTAGCTCGTTTTACTAGCTTCGCTAAACTCACTACGCGAAGAGATCCTACTGTAAAGAATTTGTTGTTTGCCAATAAACGATAAATTTAAATTAAAAGAAGAGTTGCTAGATCCGTGAGTGTGCGCATGTCAAATCTCATCCCTAAACTCGCTTACTCCCTAAACGACTACAGCAGGCGCCGGCAATCTAATAAGTACCGTGAGTTTACTTTTGTAAAATTTACGAAAACGATACAAAACTTCAAAAATGTACACGACAAATTGAAACAAAACACCTTTTCACAAAAGAGGGGGTGATACAAAATGATAATAACCAAACGTGAACAAACAAACTCAAAAGGGCGAATATCAATCCAAATTGGGGGCCCCAGACCAATAACAACTTCCCCCAAAGTGTACAGAGAGAGAGAGAGCAATGGCGGACACCCAACCTTCCAGTAGAGAAGAAACTGTGAGACTGAATTTGCGCCCAATTTCAATGGCGGACAATTTTAGCTAAGGAACCGAGGTTCCTACACAAGAGTACAATTTTGCATTTATCGTTCATAAAGGTAGCACTGCATTTTAGGTAATTTTAAGTGAAAGTCAAAGAGAATATCAGAAAATAGTTCACACTACGTATTAACTTCTTAAGCTTGTAACATGAAACTGGATTTTTCGCAAAGTTATTAACAACATTTATTCCTTTAGGGATTTTGTTCCCTGCACATGGAAGAGAAAACTGTCTTTGTTGACAGTTTAATGGAAGCTGGATTCGATTTTCCGCTTCGCCGTATACGAGTTGCAAGCTCTGTCGTTCCGCCGTACGGAACCAGTTGCTTCATGGAAGAGGAATGCCTATATCGAGGATCTAATGTTGAACCACTGGTTTCGGCGTTAACTCAACTGAATTACACAATTGACTGGGTTGTGGTTCCAGAAAGTGATATTAGCCCATTCATACTGAAAAATGGAACGGCAGATATTCTTGGATGGGGATTTCCGCTAGACATATCGGAGTCTATGCAGAGTTTCGCCAACCAGAGTCAACCAATATTTCACGGATCGTTTATGCTGGTTCATTCTATGACACAAGAGGTTAGGCTTGGAAAGTTAGCAATAACCAAAACCATTCATAAGTCAATTTGGGCAATACTGATCTGTCTTACTCTGCTTACAATTATGACAGAGCAAATACTTGTATGGAAATGCAACACTGCTTTTTGCAAAAGGTTGCACTTAGTTGCGTCATTGACTTTGATTGCCTGCATTGGATTGATATGTGGTGTTTATTCGCACTTTGTCGCCATTGAACTGTCAAAGAATCTTGTACTCTACGACAAACCATATCAAGATTTAACACACTTATCAAAACTTATTGCCCGAAATAACTGTCGAATGTACATTACTGAAGTAGTTGCATTAGAACTGCTTCACAGACAAAATTTGGTCATTCCCTTCGAGCTGGATTCTGAAACGAAACGATTTTTAGACGTTGTTCTTAACCACATGGAGGACTATGTTGAAATTATTCCATCCAACAAATTTCTGGAAATGTTTTATTATTTACTTTATGCTCAACTTACGGAATCTTGTTTGGTGTTGTTAGATTACTCTGACCGCATCGAATTTTACAACATATTTGGTCTAAGAGGACGCCTATTTGATGTTGAACATTTAGAAGCAGTACTAGCTGAGACCATGTATGTTTATCTGTTCCGCCCAGACATACTGAGTAAGGAAATTTTTGACAAAGAATTAACCAAATGGGGCTCGGTGAATGACTATTTGGAGGTATTTTCTGTTCGTCACCGTCAATATGTAAGGCAGTTTGAAAGAACATATCGCAAATATTTCAATCTCAAAAGGATACTGGCTAGAGCTACTCAATATGCCCAGGGACAAGTTATTGATGTCAGAGGTCCACTACACATAACCAGGATTTCTGACGGATTTTGGCTCCTGGTTTATGGACTATCGGGAGCTAGTGTTGTGATACTATTAGAGCTGGCTCTGTCAAAACGAAGACATCTTAGAAAGCGATCTTTAAACGTGAACTGAACAATTTGCGTATAGTTGTAGTAAATACCATTCTTAGAAATATTCCAGTAGAAACTACACGAATCACTTTAGTAGATGATAAATACAAAAGCTTTTGTAGAAAATACAGGTTAACTCTTGTAATTTCTTCTACAGGTCGTCCTTGGTAGTATTCACTTTGGTAGAATGGATTACAGGTTAGACCAGTATTCAATAGATGGAACCTGTAGTTTTCACTGGTTTACAGGTTTGCTCTACAGGAAAGTACTCGATACGCTGATAACGCAAACTGCGTATATAAGGGCGACAGTGGTTATAATTTTTGAAGACTAAAATTTTCTGAATGTTTTCAAATTTTCATTCTTCCAACACCCCGTGGGTGATTTTATTGTAACGGCTGCTCCCTGCCGAAAATATTTTGGGAGCGGCCGACCCCCCGCACCTGCCCCCCTTTTTCGGCGGCCTGCTTGTGCGTCACGCAAGGGTTAACGTTAGCTTTGTCATATGTCTCACACTTTTGTATTATTGAGTAAGTGTGTCTCGCACCCTTTGTAAGTTAGTTTATGTGTCTCCCAGCTTAGGCGAAATTGAGTTTATGCGTCTCTTGGTGATTGAGTTAATGTGTCTCCCCCTTTTATCCTTAAATTAGTGTGTCTCGCACCCACGTCTCGCACCCCACACTGAGGGCGGCAAACAGTTACAGTTGAGGCTAAAGAAATAAATTTACGATTGTCTTTGAAATACTAAAATTTTTGCCTTTGTTGTAACACCAATTTTTTCTTAAACAGAAATTGTTGTAGCACAAAATTTTTATTTGGACCCCAAATATTCGATGAGGAAATGAGATATTTAAAAACAGAACTCTTAGGTTTAGCTTAAATATTTACTTTTGTTTTCTTGTTTAGTTGTTTTCTTAATAGATTCGTCTTTTATTTCTTTTATGTAATCCAACTTTCTTTTGAGATGAAAAGAGAAGATTAAAAATTGAAATATCGTTCCGCGTTTCTCTAAAAATTGTTGCCTATTCTTCTTTGAAGTGAAGGCCTATTCTTACTTGAAGTGAAGGCCATAGACTCATATAATAACGAATTATCTTTTTAATAGGAATAGCAAAACATGGGGGCTTGTGCTATCACTACATAGGTGTGCTCTAACACATATATAGGCACTGTAGCCGTGCAACCTCAATCGTATAGGTTTCATTGCATCTGTAGTGTAGTGGTATATCTATTGGTCTCTCAAACAGTATGGTGCATGGGTTCTAACCCGGGTACAGGGGGTTTTTTGAAATATTTAAAATTTTATAAGAAGATTCGAAATACATATATTCTTGTTCCGTGCATCCCCAAATATTCGATGATGAAATGAGATATTTAAAAACAGAACTCTTAGGTTTAGCTTAAATATTTACTTTTGTTATCTTGTTTAGTTGTTTTCTTAATAGATTCGCCTTTTATTTCTTTTATGTAATCCAACTTTGTTTTGAGATGAAAAGAGAAGATTAAACAACTTTCTTTTCTGATGAAACAAACAGATTAGAAATTGAAATACCATTTTAGCGATCAGGTTCGCATTTCCAAAACAATTACCAGATCAACAATTGTACACCTTTCGGCATAAACGATAAGCTTTAACAAAGAAATTTAATATTACTTATCAGTATTACAGCTGATCAATTATCTTGTTTTTGCAGTGCGCCTAATTCCGAAAAATCAGTACAAACGGACGGGAGCCCCGCGAGAAGGCATGGCTATGGGAAAGTGTAATCCCCAAATATTCGATGATGAAATGATATATTTAAAAACAGAACTCTTAGGTTTAGCTTAAATATTTACTTTTGTTATCTTGTTTAGTTGTTTTCTTAGTAGATTCGCCTTTTATTTCTTTTATGTAATCCAACTTTCTGTTGAGATGAAAAGAGAAGATTAAAAATTGAAATATCGTTCGGCGTTTCTCTAAAAATTGTTGCCTATTCTTCTTTGAAGTGAAGGCCTATTCTTACTTAAAGTGAAGGCCATAGACTCATATAATAACGAATTATCTTTTTAATAGGAATAGCAAAACAGGGGGTCTTGTGCTATCACTACATAGGTGTGCCCTAACACATATATAGGCACTGTAGCCGTGCAACCTCAATCGTATAGGTTTCATTGCATCTGTAGTGTAGTGGTATATCTATTGGTCTCTCAAACAGTATGGTGCATGGGTTCTAATCCGGGTACAGGGGGTTTTTTGAAATATTTAAAATTTTATAAGAAGATTCGAAATACAATTTAGCCCCCCGGTCCTCTGGACTGCGCCTACGCTATTGGAGCAAGCTTTTCCTACAGGTACCTCTCAGATGGTGCGAAATGCAGCCCTCTCCCTTCTGGTTTCAGTGGAAAAGCCAACATCAACTATGCCACTATTCATTCAAAACGCTGTCTCCCCGGAAGCGTCTAGTGCGTACTGTGATCAGATAGAAGAAATTATGTCCAAACCTCTTCACTGGGTGCATCTACTGACCAATTTCCTTGCTTCATTTTGTGGAACAGAACAGAAAGTCTACACGACGAAAGTGAGACCAGCCTCAGCATGCGGCTGGATGTTTCCCTCTGAGGTTAGCACCTGTAGAGCGATTAAAAATTGAAATATCGTTCCGCGTTTTTCTAAAAATTGTTGCCTATTCTTCATTGAAGTGAAGGCCTATTCGTATTTGAAGTGAAGGCCGTAGACTGATATAATAACGAATTATCCTTTTAATAGGGTCTTTGTTTCTATAAAAACTGTTATATTAAAGAAAAATAGAAAGCTTAATAGCAAAATTTTGATTGAATTATTTCTTTTTTATAATCCAACTTTCTTTTCTGATGAAACAAACAGATTTGAAATTGAAATACCATTTTAGCGATCAGGTTCGCATTTCCAAAACAATTACCAGATCAACAATTGTACACCTTTCGGCATAAACGATAAGCTTTAACAAAGAAATTTAATATTACTTATCAGTATTACAGCTGACCAATTATCTTGTTTTTGCAGTGCGCCTATTTCCGAAAAATCAGTACAAACGGACGGGAGCCCCGCGAGAAGGCATGGCTATGGGAAAGTGTAACAATATGCCCACTCCCCCTGTGCTTGCTCTTGCCTATAATGGATTCTTTGTATTTCTCTATGATATTTTTATTAAATTACCGTATTCACTTTCTTTTGTTATCTGTTTGTTTTGTTTATTGTTCCTGTTTTATGAATTAAACAAATGTTGCAACATATCATATGCCACTATTTCGTACGCTACAAACATTTCAAAACATAAACAAGATTCGTTCTTCACCGAAAATCGTGTATTTTGTAGTACGCCTACACAGGAAAAATTCTAAAAACAACTAGACAATCCATGACAACGACAAATAAATTCGGTTCGTCCAAGAGGTCTGGCCCATTGTGCATGCAGTGGCCCACAGCGGCTTTATTGAATTTTTACACGATATTATTTTTATTAATCTGTTGGTTATCACATAAATAATTTCGAAAAATGAAATTATTGACGGGTCTGTCAATTTTTGCTCAACATATGTGCAGTTTCAATCTTCAAAGAAACACTATTTATACAACCAATTCTATTTTCAAACTTAACGAGAAAGTTTAAAATTTGTTATGATTAATTTAAACATATTCCATTATATCTATTGACACGATTCAATTAAACAGAGTGCAGTGTTAAGACAAAAACATTTGTGTTAATTTTAATTATTTTATTGTTAATTTAACTTAAACTTAGTATTATATCTCGCACGTTTTGGTTAACTTGACTTGGTACATTCACAATATGAATACATTAACAATCTTCTTAACTAGCTAAATACAAGCTTAACGTTTGCAACAATCATAGGGGGCCAATGTCTTGATCCTATTTTTATGACGATTGGAATCAAAGGCGTAATGGGACGGGGAGGGTTATTTTTACAAACCACCCCTTAAATTTTTTGTCAACCACCCCTCCCACCGAATGGCTGAAAATGCGATTTTTGACATAAAAATTGAAAAAGTTTTTGCGCTAGATTTAGGGTAGGGAGCAATTGAAAAAGTTTTTGCGCTAGATTTAGGGGAGGGGGCCTGAAGAACGGAATGGCGGGCGACTCTTTGATTTTTAAAATTAATTTTTTTAACATATATATAGGCAAAAACCAATTAATTCCTATCCAGTTTACGGGTACTTTTCTGAGCTTAGTTTTCCCTAAAAATGTTTTGCGTAGGAATACATAGGTGTGGGGGGGGCAAAAAATTGGGGGGGAACCAATTAATTCCTATCCAGTTTACGGGTACTTTTCTGAGCTTAGTTTTCCCTAAAAATGTTTTGCGTAGGAATACATAGGTGTGGGGGGCAAAAAATTGGGGGGGGGGGTGGCCCGACAACGAGTGGGGAGAGGCGTGTCCGCCAAATTTTTCAAAATCTCTAAAATTTCGTTTTTATGCCCTTTTTGGACACAATTTGGGGAACCAAAGTAAAGTCTCAACAATATGAGAAGAGGGGATGGCGAAAATTGTCAATTTGTCTACTGAAAAAATGGTAGAAAAAAGTATAGAAAGGGATCGCTCCCTCAATCTTAAGAATAAATTAGGTCCCCAAACAGACCTATTAGTTGAAAAGTGATTTTTGACATAAAAAATGAAAAAATTTTGGCTCTAACTAAAGTCTGAAATAAAAGGGGGGGGCCGCGAAAATTGTCAATTTGTTGGGATGGGGCAAACCATAGGTGTACGACCTGTTTGCGTTGGGGGGAGTAGAATGTCCAAATTTGACTCGTGGGACCCCACCCAAACTTTAAATTTTGGGGAGGGGGACCCGTAATACTGTACCCCCTTTTTTTGGCTGTAAATGCTCCTTTTTCGATGTACAAGATATTTAACATACTGAAAAACTTCTGTCAATAGTTTTCGTATACGAAAATAGGGCTAGAAAATTGACGTATTTGTGTTAAACTATGCCTAAATTAGCCCAGATTAAGGTTTACAATTGCGTATATTACCTTTTAATTGGTGTAAATAAGCATCTTTAGCTTTTTATGTGTGATTTATAGCCATTGTTTCGATTTTTTTTCAATAATTTTCAGAAACTGCAAAAATTTTGCTTTTTTTCCTGGTTTTGTTCCAATATTCAGGGGGGGCCGTTTGAGCTCGGCTTGAGGGCCACAGTGGTCGCTAGGGAAGTAATATAGAGAAATGCAACCTGGGCCGTTAGTTAGTTCAAATATGTAATTTCTGAATATAAAAAGAAATCAGTTCCAGCTCGTAACGATCGAGCAAAAAATTTTTGCAGTAGGTTTAGCGGGGGGGGGGGGAAGCAATGAACGGGGGGGGGGAATCTTCGATGTTTTAAATTATTTTTGGACAAACATTTTGGCAAAAAACAAAATAAATCCTATCCAGTTAATATCACTATTTTGACCTTATTTTTCTCTAAAAATTTAACTATGGATTTATAAACTTTTAGGGTACGAAAGCATAGGTGTGACTGGGGAAAAAAATTTGGAGGCGGCAACAGAGGGGAGAAAAGGGTATTATGTAGGAGGACTCAGGAAAAACAATTTCATGGTGAATGATAAAAAATCAGGGCGGGTTCCCCCCCCAATGATGAGAATATATTAGGTCAAAAGTCTAGATGAGGGGGCGCTCCCCTCATTTTGGAGACCGC
>JASAND010017486.1:0-26585 GCA_030248195.1 Trissonchulus latispiculum | reverse complement strand
TTGTACTTCGTTCAGTTACATGTGTGCTAATAGTTTGTAGTGTACTTATTGTAGTGTGCGTATTGTTTGATAATTAAGGTAATTTGACACAGTAAATAGTTAATTAGGACCAGAGCTTAAGTCGTTGTAGCTGATACTAGGTTGGATAGGAAACCGCTGAGTCGACGATATCTGGAAAATAGATCAGTCTGGAGCCCATCGAGTTTGTCTACGGCGACGCTGACGACGAAGGAAATCTTAGTGATATTGGTGAGCCTGAGAACCAACTGAATCTGCCGTTTCATCAGTGTCCTGAGTGTCACAACCAGTACAGTTTTAGCATACTTTTTCTAGTTCACGAGGGTAGTTCTCTGGTTGAGCCTGAGCATTCGGAGGTCACATTCTATTGCAACTGTTCTCAGCCGTGGGATCGCGCGGAGATTGAAGCTTGGACTGTTGATAGTGAACCCGAAGGAAGCCCTCATACGGAGCCTTGGTCTTGCATTTTCGAGTGCGACGGTTGTTCTGACTTCAAGGTTCTATTCGTTTGCGCAGTAACACCTGGTACCGATCCGTGGGTGGCAGTTAAGCATCGTAACTGTCCCCTTGATAACTACTTCCCCTGAGGTACTAGCGAACTCACGTACCCAACAGGCGGACCGTCTGGATTAGGTTAGACCCACACTAGGCTAGCTTGATCCTTAGACCTAAGAGTAGATCCCAGCATCTTCTCGCGGTCTGCCTCTGTGTAGCAACGAATTTTGAGCCCCTGGATTTCAGCCGCTTTGTTACAAATGACAATTTGGAAAATCTCGAACTCAGACGGTATCAAACATGGTTAGACAATCCGAAAGACGTTTTCAGTGAAGCAGTGTCAAATTTTGGAATTCTTATAATTTTTGGAAAGTCCGTCTTTTGCTAACTTCACAAGAAACATTTCACATCTTCCTAGTACAATAGTTGGCGGCCGAGTATCTGCAGACTAGAGATGAGGATTTTGGCTCGCGGCTCGGCTCGGCTCCGCACGCCAGCCGAGCCGAGCCGAGCCGGCAACAATTTCTCCCGAGCCGAGCCGAGCCGAGCTGGAGAATTGAAACTCCGAGCCGAGCCGAGCCGAGCCGACCCTATTGAAAAATTTTAAGTTCACTGTAATTACTTGTGAATTTGTTCAAACAAAATAGCCAACAAATTCTGTTTTCTGTTTTTAACTTTGTCGTCTAATTTTCCGTTTTCCTTGTCTTTATTCATATCTTATTTCCACGCCAACTTAGTTTAAACGTTAGGCTGTGCTTGAAGTAAACTTATGTGTAGTTAGAAAGAAACATTTTGACTTAATTATTTCAACGTGTCATATTTGGTAAATATTACAATTAAAATTTGCATTGTCTTACTACTGCTGCTTTGGGTTTTTGTAGTAATTTATCACATAGCAAAAAAGGTTATTAAACTTCTGATTATATACTAGAAATACTTACTATTAATTTAGAGTTTAAAAGTATTTTGCGTAATTAAAATTGACTACGATTATGGCTACGATCGGCAGAGAGCAATTAGAGGATTTGAAATTTCTTTAAAATTTAAAAATAATGCAAAAGAATTCTGAATTTTATTGTAGAGTTCTCAAGCATTTCGCAATTTATCAGATTATGCCTTTTCTAAAGACTGCGGAAAACAAAAAGTTTATTTCTGATTTTTTCGGCGTTTATCCATGGCTCCTTTCAATATTGTATACATAGAATAAAATAATAAATTTTAAGCGAAACAAGCCCACTTTCGTAGCATATATATACATTTGCAAAATATAAATATAATTAAACCTTATATATAATCGTGGACTCTGCAGCTCGCAGTGTCTCGGCAATAATGGAATTTTAGCTAGATAGCTGTTTTCTAGATAGATGGAAAAGGTAGATAGCTGTTTTCCGGCCTTTTGTCAAAGACAACGTAGAAAATCCACAATTCAGTGCAATCGGTCAAATTTCAAATTTCAAGCTGGGCGAGCCGAGCCGAGCCGAGCCGACCCACTTTCAATATTCTTCCGAGCCGAGCCGAGCCGAGCCGGGTATGCCCGCGAGCCGAGCCGAGCCCGAGCCGACCACATTTTCTCGAGCCGAGCCGAGCCGGAAAATCTCGGCTCGTCCTCATCTCTACTGCAGACATTGGATTGCATTATCTTCAGAGAGTTATATATATATATATATGCAAACTCAGCGAAAGGCTAGACTGTGTAGCCGGCCCCTGACTGGAATACAGTCTCAGCTCCATAGCTTACTCAAAAAGTGCTGCTATTGTTTAAATGTAAAGATTAATACCAACTTATATACCTCCGTCGTTGCTGTTTTCTGTTATCCTTTTGGGCGGTCCGGTCATTTTTCTTTTTCAGCGGTGATCCTCCGCTATGATCGCAGACAGCATAGGTATCACTTATCTGTTTGCAGGCAGTTCCGTGACTGCAATCTATGGCTACATAGTGCTCATCCACATTGCATAGCATCAGCCTTCCTGTTTCTTCATCGCAACTAGTACCGCCTAATTGGCAGGTGTCTCCGATGACAGATGTGCTTACTGAGTCTATCGGAATAAGTAAGAACGACCGCAAAATAATGACAAGCATAGTAATAGCTTTATGAAAAAAATTATAAATATCTGTGCACAATTATTACAGTTACAGTATAACTATATAAGTTTTGACAAAAATAATGGCCTATTATTGGAACTGTAAAGAAATGCTTTGCAACCTAATCAAACATTAATTTTTGTGGTCCCGATTTGTCATAAGAATAGTATTCATTGAAATAACAAATTTCAAGGCTATACAAACGTTGTTAAACTTGAAAACATGTATAAACTAGAAAACCGCGAAAATGTACTTCCTAGCCCCTGGTTCCTACTTTAAGCTGGAGCTGACTCTGCAGCCTCAAGGGCTGTGCAGATTTCAATATCAGGAGTACTACTCACTCGATGAAAAACGAGCATGAATACAATTCCTCAAAAAGAGTATAGTCGATCATAGAGAACTGTAGTTTTAAGCTGAATTGAACTTACTGCGAAAACTAAAAAGTACAGCTGATTTATTTGACTTTACGTCAGGTCATATAGAGCTTAGCTTATACTTTAAGTATCAATAGTGAGGGATTTAGTTTGTGTGATTTTCTGCTTAACAACTGCTTCTGCTAAACCTACCAAATTACAAATCTCTAACTCAAACTCACGACTGATTTAGCATTTAATGATCTTTGCTGGCAATCTATGCATGTCTTTAGCGGATTTGTGAGTGCGAGGCGTTTTTTTGGTTCCACACAGTTTGGACTTATGTATTTGCCGAGTCAATATCCATTACTATACCAAACTTATACAGCTTTCCAGCTTTTCAAATCACGATCATCTATCCAAAAAACCAAATTTTTCACTAGGTCCAGTTCTATTTAACTTTAGTATATGATTTAGTTTATTTTCCATGACTTAATGGGATGGCCCTTGAGCTTGCTCTTCCTCCACTTTGTTTCTACTACGTTGGTTCACGCAGTGGAAGCAGTGTACATTGGTACAGGAATTCCGACAAAGCTCGATGAGACTGTGCCTCCGTAGCTCAGTCGGCAGTGCTTTTGCCTAGTACGCAAAAAGTTGTGGGTTCGAGTCCCACCGGAGACCCGAATGTTTCTTACATTTTCGTACATGACTTTCTTATTCTTTCTCATTTATATACTATGTAATGCTATACATAATCTAATCAACCCAATGTTAGTCAAAAAATATAAGCAAGCGACTTTTGTCCTTTTATAGCTTTTAAACTATGTAGTAATGGTATCATTATACAAAACAGGTTTATAACCTATGTTTTATTTAACAAATATTAGGTACTTTCTGTAATTAAAGCAGTATGACACAAAAACCAATTTCTCGTTGAGATCAACTGTAGCATCCTCTTTCTATGGGCGTTTCATCTAACTGGAGTGCTGAAAGCACCTTCAAATATAGTTCATAACGTTTTTGAGCCTTTTCTTGATGAATTCCTTTACACTCTAACTGTCCGTTGATTGCATTCGTTGTTGCCCCAAAATGGCCCTCTTGGACTCCTGGAGCACCATGAACGTGGACTTTCCAGTACCAGCAAGTCACGGCCCAGGCGATGTCTTCATCCTGGGCTACCTGAAATTAACAATACTCGGCATATAATTACTATATATTAACATTGCATTAAATTTATAATTATATTATATGCTTTATTAATTACAGCAAAAGTACATAATAGAATAAGAGAATGAAACTCTTACGCTACTACATATGTGTTTAACATGCTTGACATGCTCGGGTCGTTAACTCTGGACCACCTCCGAGAGATTCGGGGGGGTCCCACTTAGCACTAATTACGTGCTTTCATATAAACGCGTGTCTGCTCGCTGATTAGCTAATTACCTTAGGCTTACAGTAGACATTTTATTAGTAATTTTTAATTAATTAATTATAACTTTAATTAGGTTAACGTAATTAAAAAACTAATTCGACAACTTTGTAGCATTTTTATGCTGTTTCTAATGATATAAAAATTGTTGCACACTACATTTCTACGAATTTTTGTTTTGTGCAACAATTTTTATGCGAGCAGACACGTAAGCCTAAGCTAATTAGCGAATCAGCGAGCAGACACGCGTTTATATGAAAGCACGTAATTAGTGCACGTGGGCCCCCCCGAAACTCTCCGGGAGGGGTCCCGAGTTAACGACCCGAGCATGTCAAGCATGTATAACACATAGTAGCGTAAGAGTTGCATACTCTTATTCTATTGTGTACTCTTGATGATAGTAAATTTTGCAAAAAATTGAAATTTGTGGAAACATATTTTTACATTTCTAACTAAAAAAGGTGAATAAAGTTCGATTCTTGTTTCGTGCTTTGGCTGTAGCAAGACTCCACAGCACAAAACATGACCAGATTAAGTAATGACTACATTAATACTTAAGTATCCACGCTTCGGCACAATAATGGGGACACCCTCCCACACTCTCTTGATTCTGGCTTCAAATTTTTTCAGATTTCAACTCACCAAATCCGGATGTCGGACCAGTCTATTATCGCCATACAAAGCCTCAGAGGCCGCCTGATAGTTGTAGTACCAGCTCAGCTGTATATAACCCCTTCCATAGTAGTGTCTTCCTGGGAGATCCTGTTGAGTTTTGTACTGATTCGGGCATTTGCTGATCTGACAGGCATATTCTTCCTTTGCCTGGAGACCATGAGATTCCCAGAGAATCTGGGCCAGAAACATGGCGAACTCTCCCTTGCTTGTGATCGCGGCTGTTTTGGTCACGTGTTTCATGCAGGTTAGGTATTGCTGTTTTGAGGGCTGTGGATAACCACAAGCAGTGACTGCTCGAATAAATTCTGCTTCTGTGACAAGGTGTTCTGAAATTGTTCAATCATTAATAAACAAATATACAATTCTATCTAACTTCTAGCTGGTTCTGAAAATTAACTCGAACCAAACTTTTATGATTATTTCACTGCTCCCTAAACTTGCTATTCACCGTTTTATTTTTGCTTGTCTGTATTGTTTGTCTGCTTTTAATATCATGAAAAGCATCAATGTCCACTTTATACCATAGTCATAAAGTTGATAGGTTTATTTATATAGTCTAACCTGATATTGTCTTTGGCCATTCAATTTTGTTGGTTAGCGACGATTCAGCTGTGATCTGTTCTGCAGCAGGGTTGACATTTTGTTCCACTGAAGACGGTCTCCAGGGATTTTCGATGACTTGATGAAGATTAGAAGTTTCTCTTGAATTCAAGTTCGCAGAACCGACCATTAGATGCGAACTCAGAGCAACATTTTCCTGCAAATCAGGCTGAATTTCCACTTTTCTAGGGAAACCGATGGTGTCCAAAAACGCTACCAAGGCATCTTGACTACCAGGTTGATACTTGCCCAACGAAGATTTCATAAATTGGCCTACTTGTGTTTCCCCTAGTTCAGGATTTTCCAGAAATAACTCGGAGAAGGTGGGCTTTGGCCTTGGAGCTTCTGGTTTTGGATAATTGATAAAGTGCCCCATGTTCTCGTTATGTTTTACCTGAATTAGATCAAGATTACTGCTGCCTCCCAAATGGTGTATTGGTAGCGGAGTTGTTGTCGTTTCGAAATCGTAGGTTCGATGATTAGGTTGAAGGGTATGGTGCCCTCCAAGTCCGGAAAAGACGGAGGTAGTCGTGAGTCTCGGATAAATCCTAGGCTGAGGAGACCGGCTGACGGTCACCCGTTCTCGATCTTCGCCTGGTATGAGCCAACCGGCCAAACTGAAACTACGATGTCCCGTATTTGTGTCTGTTTTAGGTAGTCCGAAGCTGGCCGGCTGTTGAGGTGGCAGCACCTTCTTTAGGCTGGAAAAGGCATTCCTGTCTTGGGGACCAGATGAGCGGGAAATGAAGCTGGGAAATACGGGTTGTCGATTTGGATGAGGGCGAGGATTTGGACGGGGTCCCACCGTGGTTGGAGGTGGTATAATAAATTCACGGATTTCTGATCCGTGCAGTTCATTATTGGGAGGTACTATTAGCCGGTTATATAGGGTGTCAGCATTTTCATTGGCTATATGATGAATTTCAGGGCTCTGATTTTGTCTGTGACTTTCTTGTTCCACAAAATGACCCGACTCAGCGGGTCGAAAAGTTTCCATCGGTTGCTGATTAGTTTGCGCTGCAATCTCTTCTTTTTCATTCCAGAAACCGTGACTTTGTTCTTTAGGCTGAGGAACGTTTGGACTTACAAGTTCTGAGCTTTTATCGAATGTAGGGTTATGCAAATTAGAATTGTCCCCAAATGAGGAGCCATGGGTTAGTGTTTTGCCAACCACCGGTAGATTAGAGTTGTGCACCACTTCCTGTCGATTGTTACTGTCGGGCCTTGCATGTTCGTAGATGCCATATTCTGGGATTTCGATTGACGTTTGTCGATTGTTACTATTCAGTACTGTATGTTCAGACATATCGTATTCTGGGATTTCTATAGAAGTTTGTCGATTGTTGCTGTTGAGGACTGTATGTTCGGACATACCGTATTCTGGAATTTCTATAGACATTTGTCCACTTCGACTTTCAATTTCACTAAACTGTGACAGTCCGTGCTTTGGAATTTCCTGTGCAGTATTTGGCTCGTATGGGGGTGGGCGGCTGTTTTCTGCTGCTGGTGTCTCTTCTCCAGTTTCTTCTTTGGCTAAGTTGGCATAACTCTCATCCCACACCCCTCCATAGATTTCAGGTGGGAATTCTGTAGGCCCACCAACGCTGAATCCCTGAATTGTATCCAAGTCCCTAAAATAGCCGCCCAATTTATACCCACCAGCTTTTGCTGCAGCTTTGACCAGCTTAGCCACTTCATTGTAGTCTATATTTTCAATTGCCTCTGATTCATGGTTGTGCTCTTGTTGTATTTCTTTGTTGTGTCCTTTCGACGTTTCTTCTCTTGTTTTAGGTCTACCAGCATTCTTTGGTTTCGGATGATCGCAAACGGCAACCTTTTCATCGGTGATTCTACAAGTCGTTCCGTCCGGACATCCAACCACCGTCCAATAATTGTGATTGCAGAGCGCTACTTCGCCAAGATCAGAGCAGGATGAATCGTCTGTATCGCAATATTCGCCTTCTGCAACTCCGGCTGCAGTCTCAATGTTCAGTGCTGAGTACACAATCAGTAGCGCAGGCCAGAGAAACCACCTAAACAACAAAAACAGTAACTTATTACACTGTATTATTTTGATTCAAAGGTGCGTTTAAATTTTCAGTTACAGATTTTGTGAAACTGCACAATTTGTGAAGTGAATCTATAAAATGCGTTCAATGGCCATCGTTTAATGATAAAATATTTTCAGTATTAAACCATTAGTCCAACTTTTCTCTGCTTAATAACTTAGAAAGTTCAGAGTGTAGTAGTGGTGGACAGGAATAGTTATACTTTTGAAAATTGATCGCCAAGTTCTATCCAGTCGTCGTAGTGTGCCACTCAGCAATATCCTGCTGTAGTGTAAATTATGTTAGGAGTACACCATGACAATCTGTGTTATGAACTGCTGAACCCGCTAACGCCCCGTTCCTTGTAGTGTTAACTATGCGCTCTTGGTGCAGCTGCAGAGCATCTCATATCTACAACAGAACAAATTAGAAAGCCTGCCCGCTGTCGGCAAGCTTCACCGAGCCTTCAGCTGAGTCGAGACTTAAGCGTTCCATCTCATTAGATTTCTCGCGGTTTAGCTTTTCCTTCATTTAAAATTTTAATTAGATTCCTTTAGTTTGGTTCCGTTGTAGAACATTACAACCTCTGCAATTATAAACATAAAAACGGAACTGTTTGATGGAAACAAAACAAGATAATTTAAAGATCCTTTCGCATCAATTGTGTCGCATGAAAATCTCAAATATGTAATTTCTGACTAAAAATCGGAGTAATTTTTTCAACTTAACCTTAATACACATAACCTTGGCTCAGACGGACCCGCCCCAAAACAACTGTGTGTATCCAGCTCCAGCGCTTGCCTTGTTGTCTGACGTCCTGTTGTGACATTTCATAAAATTTTCTGATACAACTGAAGAAATGAGACAGAGGATTTGATTTGATTTGTACATAAAAAATTAATTTCAATAATTAACCCCAGAAATTTGATGCTGAGTGATATTCAAATTTGTATCAAGTGCCTAACAGTTTGATCTTGTTTCAATTGATAAATTTTTTCGCGAATCATATGGTACATTTAGCCAGTTTTATCAATTTTTTTATATTGGTAACTAAGGAACATTTTTTGGCAGCATGATGATGGCGACTTATATGTATGTAGGTAAGGTAGCCATAACGGTAAGTATGAACTAAGAAAGCAGCTGTAAAGTAGCAGACATGGCTGTTTTCGAACTATACCAAAGAAAAATCGTTTGTCTATTTGTCATTAGTGCGCGATGAAGAAGTTGATAATAACGAAGGACGACCCGGCGACATGATAGTCAGCAAGACAACGACAACTGTGTAAAATATGAGGGAGCTAGGGATTTTAACCACTGAGCTCACGCCCCAAATTTTACAAGCGGAACTGTGCGCAAGAACGCTGACCAGCGACTGCGGGTGGAGATATTTAGTCCAGGCGGCTCTCTTTCCACCGACTTGCCTCGCCAAGGGGGAACAGGTAAGTTTTGGGGGACGCCAACGGGGCGCCTAGTAAAAATGGGGGAACACACACAAATTAGGCTCAGATACAAGTCAGCTCCGGGCTAATCCCAGAACTCTACCTAGCTAAGAAAAGAGATCAAAGACTAGTAAAATTTAGTATTAATAATTAAATTAACAAGGCAAAAGACAACCGGCGAATTTACTAGGAAAATACAGGACAAAGTTATGACAGGGAAGTCCTTCCGGCGATACCCAGATAGGACAAGCAGAAACAGCGGGCTACCCGCACAGCAACAGAAAAAGGGCACAAAGGGAAATGCAAACAAATGGGAGGGGACCAGCAACCAATGGGACAATAGAAGAATACAATGACTCTGGGGGAGGGGGTTAGCTAATAAAGTTAGACCCAGGGGGGGGGACGGGGACAACCCCGCAGAGTGGGACGGGCGTAGGAAAAGGGAAGTTAGGAGTTAATAGAAATAATATAGAAAGGGATTAGAGATGACAGGAGGTGTTAACAAAAGGTAATTTGGGTTAATTTTGGAATAAAGGGAAAATACACAACTTACGTTTAGGTGTATAATTTGCAGGAGATGGGGGCCCCAACTCATAAGACCCGACCGCCCAGTACTTGACAAAAACTCCCAACTGACTATCAACAAGTCTGAGTCAGCATCCAAAGGGGACAAACTGGAAAAAACCAGTTTTGTCAGCGTCTGCTGACGTGCATGCTCTATCTTTCCAGACAGAGCATAAAAATTACAACAACTACATCAGGGGAATTTTTAAAGACTTTTAAGGAATTTTGGGGAAAAAATAGGAAAGGAACGAAATGGAATTACTGGAAAGGGGGTGATAGCGCGATCGCTATCACCCACATTACAACTGTCTTAATAGTCTGGTTATCGTGGCGAGCTAAACTCATCATCTCAGTAAGGGGCAACACCATTACCGAAACGGCAGGTGGGGATGATTTTAAAGTGATAATTCCCTTTAAGTTTTGGGCTTGCATTTCAGTGACAACAGCTCTGCTAGATCTCAAAGATCAACATTGGCTGATCTGAGTAGACTTGTGTTGTAATGGTACAATTAATTTCAAGAGAACTGTCGAACAAAACCGAAGCCACAGTTAACAACACTGCTTTTAGGCAGCAAGTAGGAAACGATCCTACATAATTGGCCAAGTCTCTGTAGAGGATGCATAGCTCTTCCCTTACTGGGTGAGGGGTGGGGAATAATTTTTAAATGGAAGTTTAAGGGGGTCCATTTTTTGGTCATTTTTTCTACGTTTTCCGATGTTACTGATTTTTGTATATATTTTATTGTCCAAACGAGTTTTTAGAATTGAAGTCGTAAGTCTTGAAAACCTAAATAATCTGATATAAAGTTTGGACGATTTATTTGAGACTTCTCTGGCGCACTTGAAAAATGACTTCATATGTATTTCATATTTCCTATGTTTGACTCATGCAAATTGCAGACCTTCATTGTTACTTCATTACAACAGTAAAACTTACCACTTTAATTTTAAAAAGTCGTTAAAATAGACTGTTTGGGCATTAAGATATGTGAAAATCAGGGAAATCGGAGAATGCATAAAATCATCAAAAAGGGACTTTAAATGTTTTTCTTGGAGAAATTATACTGCGGAAGGCTTTGAGATCCGAATGTAGCTCATAAAACAAAGCTGAGCCTGAGCTTTAACAGTTTAACACGAAATTGTTTTCAGCTTTTACTCCTTGATTATATGTATGAAAACTGCATTCACTTCGAAGATGCGGTGTTAGGGAACTTCCTAGTTTTTTCTTACAATAGAATTTGTTCACAAAATTAAAACTGGAGAAGGGTTAAATGATGGTTAGGTTATGCGGGTTATGCATAACCCAGGTTATGCGTCAACGTAGGTAAAACCAAGAGTTTATAATACTAAGAGCAAGAGTACATAATGATAAGAGTGTGACAAGCGTTACACTCTATGCAATGAAGGCAAAAACTATGCGATGCGCGCTAACGGCTTACCCCCCCCCCCACAAATTGACCCCCTCACACCGCCCCTATATGGGTACATAGTTCCAAACGGGGTCGCTCACTCGCTTAGTATATTTTTACATCTATGTGTTAAGCATACACGCTTGCACCCCCTCCCCAAATTGGGCCCCTGTTAATTTCAGCGTGTAATTATGCAAAGCAGTGAGCGACCCCCGTTTGGACCACGTACCCATATAGGGGCGGTGTTAGAGGGGCTCAATTTGTGGGGGGGGGGTAAGCCGTTAGCGCGCATCGCATAGTTTTAGCCTTCATTGCATAGAATGTGACGCTTGTCACACTCTTATCATTATGTACTCTTGCTAAGAGTAAGACACTCAGCTCTTCCTAATAGAATAAACTTGCAAGATGCTCGAAACATTAAGGCCGAAATCTAAACATACAACGCTGACATTTTCTGGAAACGGGTGTTTTCATCAAATTAAGTACTATAACTTGAGCTAGAAAAATCGTACAGCAATAATTTTTATATCATTATGTTGCGTAGAACGAGATCTTTTTTTATGATATAAAAATTATATAGTTCGGTTCAGGCAATCCCTCATAAATTCAGCAATAACGTAAGGCATTTCTAAGTAATGATGAAATTCCCAGAATTTTCGAGGCAAGGATGCTTTATTGCTGGTTTTGTAAGAGATTATCTAAACCGAACTATATAATTTTTATATCGGTAAAGAGATCTCATTCTACGCAACATAATGATATAAAAATTATTTCTGTACGATTTTCCTAGCTCAAGTTATAGTATTTAATTTGTCGAAAACGCCCGTTTTTAAAGAATAGAATCTGAAACAAAGTTAATACAAGAGTCCATGATTTTCTTCTATATATTAGAAGAAGAGTACGCCACTAGAGGGCTCCTCTTCTTGGCATTGCGTAACGGTGCTCCGACCACAATACGCGAATGTTCCCCCGTTTGGGGGGGGGTCGCCAAATCATACCCCCCTCCCCGTTTGGTGGGGGGGGGTAGGCAACAGCCAATCAGATAGCAGAAACCCCCTCCCCGTTTGGTGGGGGGGGAGGGTAGGCAGGCTGATTCTGGCTTTTGAAAAAGGGTCCCCGTTTGGGGGGGGGTCGACACAAGAGGTCCCCGTTTGGGGGGGGGGTCGACACAAGAGGTCCCCGTTTGGTGGGGGGGTATGCAAAAGGGGTCCCCGTTTGGGGGGGGGTCACAAAAAGTGGTCCCCGTTTGGGGGGGGGTCGCCAACAGCCAATCAGAATGAGCAAAACTTAGCCTGCTTGAGCGACCCCCCCCAAACGGGGACCCATTTTCGAATAGAACAAAAACTACCGTAATCCTCTGCTCTACCCCCCCCCCACCAAACGGAGGGGGGGGTTCTGCAATCTGATTGGCTGTTGGCTACCGCCCCACCAAACGGGGACCTCTTTTTGGCTACCCCCCCACCAAACGGAGGGGGGGTATGCGATGTCGATTTGGCCGACCCCCCCCCCAAACGGGGTAACATTCGCGTGTTGTGGTCGGAGCACCGTTACGCAATGCAGTGAAGAGAAGCCCTCTAGTGGCTTACTCTTCTTCTTAATAATAGTGCAATTATGCACTCTTGGTTAATATTATGGCCCTGGCAAATGTTCATGTGCTCTATTCTTTGCTCTGCTGCTGCTGATGATGATGACGATGAATGATAGATTGCCCTAAATTTCTAATACGTAGTTGTCGAAATAATGACGATCACTGCAAAAACTAAAGCACTTCGGCAGTTTTGAGTTTGAGTTATTAACTTTGGATTCATTAGAACGAAAATTAAAAAGATGATGAGTGCTGAAAAAGTGCTGTATGGACATCGAACCCGGTTTATTTTAAAATCGGTTAGTAGATCGTGTTGAACTCAGTCCTCAGTCAACCGCAGGCCAGCCCAGCGGCCACAAAAAAGTCGGACAGTCATTGTTACCCACGTCCTATCTCCTGAATTAAATATTCCTAACAGTGTCGATAATTATATAATTCAAAATAAAACATTTTTAAAGGCAGAAATCTGGGATTTCGAGTCCGGAATCTGGTAACGATAAATTCACGCTTTCCCATCACTATGACAGGACAGGAACTAAATCTAAAAAACTCCCTAGATAGCGAGGAAGTAGTTTGCGAAAAAACTTTATTTGTAATATTACATTTATTCTATTAGGTAATTAATTATTCTAATAACACTTAGATTAGTTAATTTGAGTACCTTTTGATGGTCATTACGGGAATTCCTCTGACGCAGTCGTGAGCAGAGTCTAAGTCAAGTATCGCTGAGTTTCTAAGCAGCTTTATCACTAAAGTCAATAGAGCAAACGCTAAATGAATCCGTAACAAAACTCTTCTAGTAGTTGCAAAGGATCCCAAAAATTTCAACTTTCTGTGTGTCACTGTTTTCGTGTATACTTAAGCCATGCATTTCTTGATTTTTGAGTAGCTTCTGAGACAGTCTTGAATTTGTGACATTTGACATTGAACTTGCCTCAAAAATTCTGTCGAACAAAAGGGCCGGCTTAAAAACTGCCTTGAAGAGGCCCCTACTTGACCAATATAGACTTATAGACTTTGCATGAAAGAATTATTTGAACAGTTCCTACAGTTCACACGAAGGACAATTCAAACTATAACTTGATATAAAAGAACATTTTTAAAATAGAAAATATTCAACAATGAATACTGTATGTTGTAGAGAAGTTACTAGTGTTGTATACATTTAAGCCAGAGTTTCTTTGCAGGAGAACAGCTTCTTAGGGCGTCCCAGCGTTTGCTTGCAAAACTTGATTACCACTGATAAAAGTTATGGTTGACTTCTGCTGTTTCTTCGCGCTAATTGAGTCACAACAGTACCAGAAAATGTGCATGAAAGAAAGAAAAGAGCATCCAATGTAGAGTCCCCACATTCCGCCCAATTCTGCCAAAAATGATTCGCTGGAGAAGAGTAACGTTTCTTCCACGATTGTAATATCGTTGGGTTGTTTCAGATGAATTTCATAAGTGACCTTTGCACCCCTTTGACCGGAGACCTCTGTTGTAACTAAGGACGTGGTGGGAGTTAGTGACCATGTAATTTCGTAGGTATGGTTAACACAGTTTTCTAGACACTGTTTACGCCATTCTAGCAACGAATGACCAGTATAGACTCTAGGTGTTGCCGACAGGCAAAGTTCGGAAGAGAATTGGTTGCGGTGTTGCGAATTCAGCAACAAACTGCAATTGGCGAAGGTTTGCATTGCCAGCTGATTGCAGTCGCATCGATGACTGGGCGGATCGTTTACTGAGCATCGACATGACGGTTTACGTAACCAGGCCGGAATTACCGAATTTTCTGGGGTTTCGGTGACTGGATTGCGTGCTTTGTTTGCCGCAATGTACTGAGTAGCCTAGAATAACAAAGATGCTTTATGTAAAAAGGCATAAATAATGGCTTGGATGGTTGAGCTGAGGTGATAATATCGCCTGTGCAAATAAAAGCAGCAGTATATATAAATTCAACACAAAAGCATCATGAAAAACTATACAGAATTGTTTTTACTTGGTGCCGTATCGTAGTTGCTTTCGCGATAATGCATACCAATTTTGTGTTGGGTCCATGGTCTGAATAATTGCAAATGCAACTATCGGGGGCGTAGGCAAGGCTACTGCAGGAGCAAAAACTACCACCATGCTTTACCCGTTGGCTGGGCACTGTTGGTTCCACCTAAAGGGGTTTCCTCCTAGGTCGGTTAACTCCTTGAAAACCTCGGATAAAAACAATTTAATTACGTCTACTTTCATCAGTCAGAATCGTATTAGTCAGAATTTCATTAGTCAGAATTTCGTTAGTTAGAATTTCATTAGTCAGAATTTAAATTTTGAAATAATATAAGTTGAACTTTCATTTGTCAGAATTTCATAAGTCAGAATTTCATTCGTCAGAATTTCATTAGTCAGAATTTCGTAAGTCAGAATTTTATTTTTTAAATTTCTTTAAAATTTTGGACGTCGCTGCATAGTCTTAGGTCTTTATCTTAGTCATAGATAAAATTATCATCAAGATCAGCCATCTTGTCACACTTTGCGCCAGGAAGAACAGTGCTTTTTTGCAAAATTCTGACAAACGAAATTCTGACTAATGAAATTCTGACTAATGAAATTCTGACTTATGAAATTCTGATAAATGAAAGTACAACTTATATTATTTCAAAAACCTAAATTCTGACTAATGAAATTCTGACTAATGAAAGTTTGAAAAGTTAGTTTCTGACTAATGAAATTCTGACATATCAAATTCTGACTACTGAAGATAAACCTTTAATTATATGGGGGAAGATTAGTGTAGTGGCATTGCAGCACCACACCTATTCTAAAAACAATTTTGTTGCTGCTGAAAACAGATAACTTCGAAGTTTTGTGATTTCAGTTGCAAAAGCGGACTACGTCTGCTTTCCTCCGCTGTCAATTCATGCGTTTTCGTTTTTGAACGATCAGTAAGATCGGAATAGTCAAAGGTTTCGTTAAAATGGCATAATTTTTCCAAATTTTTATACGCATTATTTTTATACATTGTTACAATGTATACTTGTACAATGCACACTGCTAAGGCTGTCTGTAATATTGCCGCCTACGTTAAAGTCCGAGCAATGTAATTCCATTTGTTTGAATTGTAAGTTTTAATTGATTTGGTGAATTACAATTGATGGATACCTACCTGAAAGCTTTGCTTCAATGTATATCGAGCTGTTGAGCTGTCTCTTCCTAGAAACGAATGGATAGGTACTTCCCATAGACTTCGCATTCCGCGAAGGAATTGGGAGGCCAAGATCACATCACTGGAGTAATAGGGGGAGTAATATAATTCTACACGTTTCTCCTTAGTCTGTTTCGGAAAATACACCGAATCCAGGTTTATCCAAAACTTGAAAATGCATCGGTCGTTGTATGTGCAATCTGTTGTTGAGACCTGTCTACAGACAAAACCTTGTTCATCTAAAAGGTCAGTGAAGAATGGCGGAGAGGAATACTGAGTTCCATCCATCGTTACAGGAGCCCAAATCCATTCCAAAAATTGATTAAAATTAGAAAAATTTCTTCTGACCATTTCCTCATCTAATAATCGTTTTGTGTAATCCAAATCCGTACCGTTCAGTAACCGATTAAATCCCAACACATAGTGTTCCATTCTTATATCATCTGACTTGTCAGCGGCTATCAGCCGAAGTGACCACCCACCAGATCGTGGCACGCACAAAGTTATTGCAGAAAAGAAGTCTGAGTTCATGTTAACCTCATTGGTTATACTGGTAGCGGAATTTTCGTTCAAATACTGCATTACAAGCTGCACTGTCTGTACACACATTCCAACGAGAAGAAAAATGTAGATAATCACCCATAGTATTCGTGATATTGCTGTTTGAGCTATCGTAATTTCCTTTAGACCGCCGATGCTCGTTTCTTTACTAAAGTCGGCGCAGCTAGCAGCAAATGTTTTCCAGGACTTCTGCAAGCTAGACAGGAATGAATTTTGATTGGTAGTACGATGCAAGTTGAATGCAACAAATGCTATCGTAATGATAATGCCGGCACAAAGAATAGACAATGAAACAACGATTGCTATGCGATTAAAATTAGGACGAGCTATCTGACCGTCAAGAAATTCGAGTGACTCAACATTGACAGCTGGGCTGGCTTGAGCTACCATTCCACAAATGTAGTGATTTCGGGTGTGACAAGCCTCGTGATCCCAAAATGCTGGTTTGGACAAGTCAGCAGTTGGTAAAAATGTGGCACAATCTTTTCCTGTTTTGTAAAATGCTAAAATCCATTCCTTCATTCTATGGTAATCCACAACGGAATCATCAGTCCAATAAGCGTCACCCAGTCCGTCTTGTGTATTTAATCCAATCCAGAGTTTCTTTGCGTTTTTATTTGTTTCTGTTACAATCTTATTGACAGCATTATTTTCAAATTCTGAATGAATGGATACTAAATTAGCCGCTCCTCCGCCTCGATACCAACAATCGATTTTAGCTTCTGCAAACGGCAATGCCTCAGCCGAAATGTAGTAGCAAAATGAATTTATATTTATCCATCCGTCAGGACAGTCGGCTTTAAAATGCTCAGTTGCAAAGACAAGAAAAGAAACGGCACCTCCACAGGACAGCTCAGGATTACCTGGACACGGAGTTGTACAGTCCCTTGACAGAGACATACTGTACAAAATGGGGGCAAACTCGCACACACATCTTACAGTGGTCACATTTTCGTCGGCGTCAACAGCAGTAGTTAGGATGGCTATTTGATATTTTCGGTCGTTACAGAAATTAATGCAGTCTTCTGGTAATATGGTTTCGTTATCCACATGAGCACTGTGCTCAGTTCTAATGGTTGACTTATTGTAGCAACCAATGAAGGCTTTGTGGGTCGTTCTTGGCTGTAACCATATCGTCATTGTTGTTACAAAATGGTCGTACAGAGGAAGATAGGCTGGTGATCTCTCAATGAACGGATTTGCATAAACCTTGAGATCCCTGCAAACACATTAACCTACATTACTCGAAACAGTGAAAACTGACGTTCGTGCAGTCGTCATAAATCCATTTGGCTCAAACTTTCAGAACTTGTAGCAAATCAGTGTAAAAGGAAAAACCTTAAAATATTAGTGCTCAACTCTGTATATTCAATGAGTTGAGTTGTTCAAATTCATAATTAGTGCAGTTCGACTACAAGTTTTATTTCGAATGTTGACGTGTCTTCGCCAATCAAAATTGTGTTCAGGTCGACAATGGAAACCAGACAATTCAAATGTTATCCAAACAGTCATCGTACATAAGACACCTATCTGTAAATTTAAGTTTAGCATTCAGGTAATAATTTCGTATACGCACGCTTACACTGCGAATTGAGCGCACTGAATGCATCTAATTCCGTAGACGCACACCTGTCGAATATATAGTTACAGTAATCTTTTATGATTACTTCCATGTTTTAGAAGTTAAATTAATGCAGGAAAGTGGTTTTACTGCAGCCACAGATACCAAACAACATTGGTTAATATTTTTCAACAGTAAACAAACAAATAACCAATCAAACAAAGCAACACAACCTTTCCAGCAGGCAACTAATCAAGAACAGAATTGCGCGATTATTTTTGTATTGTTATCATAATTATAACAGAATAATGCAAAATATTAAATTTTTTATTCAAGTAACCTATAATAAGTGAACTTATTATTGAATCATTATAACCTGTGTCTGTTTGATTGTAGGAATTGTTGGGGAAATAGTAGGATATCTTATCCGATTTTCGGAAACTCAATTTTGAAATGAGAGAAAAGACATGATTAATGAGTTAACTCAACATTAACAGAGAATATCAATATCATAATGTTAACAGGTGAGCGTCTACGGACTATAGATGCATACAGTGCACTCAAGTTTCAATGCAAGTGTGTGTTGACGGAATTATTATTATTATTATTATTATTTAGTACGACTCAATTTTTATCAACATTGTCTATATGTTACCGACGTCCATGCAAGAAAAAAGCAAAATCACAGACCTAGTTTTGAGATTTGACCATTCAAAGTTCGACATCTCATCGGTGTTCAGCCAAAGCAGTGATTATGGCAACTTTGGCCGACTAAAGCAACAAGGTATTGGCGTAATATTTTGCGCACATCAATAAGGTGCAATAGGCAAATGTTTGGGCCAGTTTCAACAAAATGTGAATAATTTTATTTTTTCGATTTTCGGTTTGTGCTGGAAGGGTTGAAAGTAAAAGTAAGGTTAACGCGTACAACACAACTTGACTTACTTCTCTGCTATTTCTAGTGCAGTTCTGCCAGATGCATCCACAGCGCTAACTTCTGCGCTATGGAGAATGAGAAGTTGAACGAAATCTTCACGAAAGCTAGTCACTGCCAGATGCAGGGAGTTTGCATCTCTGCATTGCGTGCGTTGACGTTGGCTCCTCGCCCAAGTCAGCAGTTCCACCAGGAAAAGTTACCGCCTGACATTGCATAATGCAAGCGGTGTTTCCATCAGCAGAAATAATATTTATTTCAGCGCCATGGTTTAGGAGATACTCGGCTGCCTAAATTTATTGACCTCGCAGTGAGATAATCATTGAAATTAAGTATATAGCTTATACGTAACAGAGAATCAGTTTATGAGTTTATAGCACTATATATTTAGACACTAAGTGATATTTTGCTCCAATTATATCACTTCAATTTAATTGAATTCGGTCACATCAATCATATTTTATCATTAAACTGTAGGGCTTACAAAAGTATTATCAACGGAAGTAGTATAGGGCGAGCTTTTCGACCAGCACTCCCGGGAGTAAAAGTTGGAGTAAATTTTTCGTTCCCTTTCTTAGGTTATAATTACAAGTTTGTCTTCGTTGTTTTATTTTAGCACCCTTCCTATGATTCCATGTTCCTTACTCGCCCAGGTTCTTGGGTTTTCCTAACTTCTAACTCCAAGGGTTTATATAATTTTCGTGCAGCATCATCCAATCAGGTTTCATAAAAGTTTCATAAAGTGATTTTCAACGGTCCATAACTTTCTCAGCCCTGATCCTATTTCGATGAAACAGATACCGTTCGATTCCTCTCCTCGAGCTCTACAAGTCTTGACCCAACACACTTAGTCTCCGCTAAATAAGGATTTTTATAATTTTTTGGTGCAGCATCAACAAGTGGAGTTCACAATTTTTTAGTTCACCAAAATTGGATGAGAGGTGGGAAAGTTATAGGCGATCAAAGATTACCCCTTATAAAAATTTTATGAAACCTGATTTGTTGATGCTGCACCAAAAATTATAAAAATCCTTATTTAGCGGAGACTAAGTGTGTTGGGTCAAGACTTGTAGAGCTCGAGGAGAGGAATCGAACGGTATCTGTTTCATCGAAATAGGATCAGGGCTGAGAAAGTTATGGACCGTTGAAAATCACTTTATGAAACTTTTATGAAACCTGATTGGATGATGCTGCACGAAAATTATATAAACCCTTGGAGTTAGAAGTTAGGAAAACCCAAGAACCTGGGCGAGTAAGGAACATGGAATCATAGGAAGGGTGCTAAAATAAAACAACGAAGACAAACTTGTAATTATAACCTAAGAAAGGGAACGAAAAATTTACTCCAACTTTTACTCCCGGGAGTGCTGGTCGAAAAGCTCGCCCTATACTACTTCCGTTGATAATACTTTTGTAAGCCCTACAGTTTAATGATAAAATATGATTGATGTGACCGAATTCAATTAAATTGAAGTGATATAATTGGAGCAAAATATCACTTAGTGTCTAAATATATAGTGCTATAAACTCATAAACTGATTCTCTGTTACGTATAAGCTATATACTTAATTTCAATGATTATCTCACTGCGAGGTCAATAAATTTAGGCAGCCGAGTATCTCCTAAACCATGGCGCTGAAATAAATATTATTTCTGCTGATGGAAACACCGCTTTGCATTATGCAATGTCAGGCGGTAACTTTTCCCTGGTGGAACTGCTGCTTGGGCGAGGAGCCAACGTCAACGCACGCAATGCAGAGATGCAAACTCCCCTGCATCTGGCAGTGACTAGCTTTCGTGAAGATTTCGTTCAACTTCTCATTCTCCATAGCGCAGAAGTTAGCGCTGTGGATGCATCTGGCAGAACTGCACTAGAAATAGCAGAGAAGTAAGTCAAGTTGTGTTGTATGCGTTAACCTTACTTTTACTTTCAACCCTTCCAGCACAAACCGAAAATCGAAAAAATAAAATTATTCACATTTTGTTGAAACTGGCCCAAACATTTGCCTATTGCACCTTATTGATGTGCGCAAAATATTACGCCAATACCTTGTTGCTTTAGTCGGCCAAAGTTGCCATAATCACTGCTTTGGCTGAACACCGATGAGATGTCGAACTTTGAATGGTCAAATCTCAAAACTAGGTCTGTGATTTTGCTTTTTTCTTGCATGGACGTCGGTAACATATAGACAATGTTGATAAAAATTGAGTCGTACTAAATAATAATAATAATAATAATAATTCCGTCAACACACACTTGCATTGAAACTTGAGTGCACTGTATGCATCTATAGTCCGTAGACGCTCACCTGTTAACATTATGATATTGATATTCTCTGTTAATGTTGAGTTAACTCATTAATCATGTCTTTTCTCTCATTTCAAAATTGAGTTTCCGAAAATCGGATAAGATATCCTACTATTTCCCCAACAATTCCTACAATCAAACAGACACAGGTTATAATGATTCAATAATAAGTTCACTTATTATAGGTTACTTGAATAAAAAATTTAATATTTTGCATTATTCTGTTATAATTATGATAACAATACAAAAATAATCGCGCAATTCTGTTCTTGATTAGTTGCCTGCTGGAAAGGTTGTGTTGCTTTGTTTGATTGGTTATTTGTTTGTTTACTGTTGAAAAATATTAACCAATGTTGTTTGGTATCTGTGGCTGCAGTAAAACCACTTTCCTGCATTAATTTAACTTCTAAAACATGGAAGTAATCATAAAAGATTACTGTAACTATATATTCGACAGGTGTGCGTCTACGGAATTAGATGCATTCAGTGCGCTCAATTCGCAGTGTAAGCGTGCGTATACGAAATTATTACCTGAATGCTAAACTTAAATTTACAGATAGGTGTCTTATGTACGATGACTGTTTGGATAACATTTGAATTGTCTGGTTTCCATTGTCGACCTGAACACAATTTTGATTGGCGAAGACACGTCAACATTCGAAATAAAACTTGTAGTCGAACTGCACTAATTATGAATTTGAACAACTCAACTCATTGAATATACAGAGTTGAGCACTAATATTTTAAGGTTTTCCTTTTACACTGATTTGCTACAAGTTCTGAAAAGTTTGAACCAAATGGATTTATGACGACTGCACGGAACGTCAGTTTTCACTGTTTCGAGTAATGTAGGTTAATGTGTTTGCAGGGATCTCAAGGTTTATGCAAATCCGTTCATTGAGAGATCACCAGCCTATCTTCCTCTGTACGACCATTTTGTAACAACAATGACGATATGGTTACAGCCAAGAACGACCCACAAAGCCTTCATTGGTTGCTACAATAAGTCAACCATTAGAACTGAGCACAGTGCTCATGTGGATAACGAAACCATATTACCAGAAGACTGCATTAATTTCTGTAACGACCGAAAATATCAAATAGCCATCCTAACTTCTGCTGTTGACGCCGACGAAAATGTGACCACTGTAAGATGTGTGCGAGTTTGCCCCCATTTTGTACAGTATGTCTCTGTCAAGGGACTGTACAACTCCGTGTCCAGGTAATCCTGAGCTGTCCTGTGGAGGTGCCGTTTCTTTTTCTTGTCTTTGCAACTGAGCATTTTAAAGCCGACTGTCCTGACGGATGGATAAATATAAATTCATTTGCTACTACATTTCGGCTGAGGCATTGCCGTTTGCGTGGCTAAAATCGATTGTTGGTATCGAGGCGGAGGAGCGGCTAATTTAGTATCCATTCATTCAAAATTTGAAAATAATGCTGTCAATAAGATTGTAACAGAAACAAATAAAAACGCAAAGAAACTCTGGATTGGATTAAATACACAAGACGGACTGGGTGACGCTTATTGGACTGATGATTCCGTTGTGGATTACCATAGAATGAAGGAATGGATTTTAGCATTTACAAAACAGGAAAAAGATTATTGCCACAATTTTTACCAACTGCTGACTTGTCCAAACCAGCATTTTGGGATCAAGAAGCTTGTCACACCCGAAATCACTACATTTGTGGAATGGTAGCTCAAGCCAGCCCAGCTGTCAATGTTGAGTCACTCGAATTTCTTGACGGTCAGAATAGCTCGTCCTAATTTTAATCGCATAGCAATCGTTGTTTCATTGTCTATTCTTTGTGCCGGCATTATCATTACGATAGCATTTGTTGCATTCAACTTGCATCGTACTACCAATCAAAAATTCATTCCTGTCTAGCTTGCAGAAGTCCTGGAAAGACACTTACTGCTAGCTGCGCCGACTTTAGTAAAGAAACGAGCATCGGCGGTCTAAAGGAAATTACGATAGCTCAAACAGCAATATCACGAATACTATGGGTGATTATCTACATTTTTCTTCGTTGGAATGTATGTACAGACAGTGCAGCTTGTAATGCAGTATTTGAACGAAAATTCCGCTACCAGTATAACCAATGAGGTTAACATGAACTCAGACTTCTTTTCTGCAATAACTTTGTGCGTGCCACGATCTGGTGGGTGGTCACTTCGGCTGATAGCCGCTGACAAGTCAGATGATATAAGAATGGAACACTATGTGTTGGGATTTAATCGGTTACTGAACGGTACGGATTTGGATTACACAAAACGATTATTAGATGAGGAAATGGTCAGAAGAAATTTTTCTAATTTTAATCAATTTTTGAATGGATTTGGGCTCCTGTAACGATGGATGGAACTCAGTATTCCTCTCCGCCATTCTTCACTGACCTTTTAGATGAACAAGGTTTTGTCTGTAGACAGGTCTCAACAACAGATTGCACATACAACGACCGATGCATTTTCAAGTTTTGGATAAACCTGGATTCGGTGTATTTTCCGAAACAGACTAAGGAGAAACGTGTAGAATTATATTACTCCCCCTATTACTCCAGTGATGTGATCTTGGCCTCCCAATTCCTTCGCGGAATGCGAAGTCTATGGGAAGTACCTATCCATTCGTTTCTAGGAAGAGACAGCTCAACAGCTCGATATACATTGAAGCAAAGCTTTCAGGTAGGTATCCATCAATTGTAATTCACCAAATCAATTAAAACTTACAATTCAAACAAATGGAATTACATTGCTCGGACTTTAACGTAGGCGGCAATATTACAGACAGCCTTAGCAGTGTGCATTGTACAAGTATACATTGTAACAATGTATAAAAATAATGCGTATAAAAATTTGGAAAAATTATGCCATTTTAACGAAACCTTTGACTATTCCGATCTTACTGATCGTTCAAAAACGAAAACGCATGAATTGACAGCGGAGGAAAGCAGACGTAGTCCGCTTTTGCAACTGAAATCACAAAACTTCGAAGTTATCTGTTTTTCAGCAGCAACAAAATTGTTTTTAGAATAGGTGTGGTGCTGCAATGCCACTACACTAATCTTCCCCCATATAATTAAAGGTTTATCTTCAGTAGTCAGAATTTGATATGTCAGAATTTCATTAGTCAGAAACTAACTTTTCAAACTTTCATTAGTCAGAATTTCATTAGTCAGAATTTAGGTTTTTGAAATAATATAAGTTGTACTTTCATTTATCAGAATTTCATAAGTCAGAATTTCATTAGTCAGAATTTCATTAGTCAGAATTTCGTTTGTCAGAATTTTGCAAAAAAGCACTGTTCTTCCTGGCGCAAAGTGTGACAAGATGGCTGATCTTGATGATAATTTTATCTATGACTAAGATAAAGACCTAAGACTATGCAGCGACGTCCAAAATTTTAAAGAAATTTAAAAAATAAAATTTCTGACTTACGGAAATTCTGACTATTGAAATTCTGACGAGTGAAATTCTGACTTATGAAATTCTGACAAATGAAAGTTCAACTTATATTTCAAAAATTGAATTCTGACTAATGAAATTCTAACTCGCTGAAAAGTACGACTAATGAAATTCTACGATTCTGACAATTGAAAGTAGACAAATTAATTGTTTTATCCGAGGTTTTCAAGGAGTTAACCGACCTAGGAGGAAACCCCCTTTAGGTGGAACCAATAGTGCCCAGCCAACGGGTAAAACATGGTGGTAGTTTTTGCTCCTGCAGTAGCTGCTTGCCTACGCCCCCGATAGTTGCATTTGCAATTATTCAGACCATGGACCCAACACAAAATTGGTATGCATTATCGCGAAAGCTTGGCGCACGATACGGCACCAAGTAAAAACAATTCTGTATAGTTTTTCATGATACAAAAGTGTTGAATTCCCGTATATACTGCTGCTTTTGTTAGCACAACCGATAAGTATCACCTCAGCTCATCAAATAAAGAAAATATTTGTACGCTTTTACCAAAACACATCTTTGTTATTCTGAAGCTACTCATTTAATTGCGGCAAACAAAAAGCGCAATCCCGTCTGCAAAACCCCAGAAAATTCCGGTAATTCCGGCCTGATTGCACGTAAACCGTCCATGTCGATGCTCAGTAAACGATCCGCCCAGTCATCCATTCATCCGACTGCAATCAGCACCCGGCATCCTGCGAGCGCTAAGGCAATTGCAGTTTGTTGCTGAATTCGCAACACCGCAACCAGGCCTGCTTCCCAAACTTTTTCTGTCGACGCTGCCTAGAGTGCATCACGTTGGAAATTTCGTTGCTAGAATGACGCACTCAGTGTCCTGAAAAGCTGTGTGCTCCCATACCTACAGAAATTACATGGTCACCTAACTCCCACCACGTCGCAAAGATTGCCTCAGCAAGTGCTCCGGTCAAAGGAATGCAAAAAGTCCCTTCTGAAATTCATCTGAAACAACCCAACGATATTACAATCGTGGAAAAAACATTACTCTTCTCTAGCAGATATCATTTTTGGCAGAGGTAAGGCAGAATGTGAAGAACTCTACATTGGATACTCTTTTCTTTCTTTCATGCACATTTTCTGGTACTGTTTATGACTCAATTAGCGCGAAAAAACAGCAGAAATCAACCATAACTTTGCTCAGTGGTAATCCAGTTTTCAGCAAGCACAATTTATGGACGCCCTAAAGAGCTGTACACCTTCCCCCCAACTCAGGCCCAAATATATACAACACTAGTAACTTCTCTACAACATACAGTATTCATTGTTGAATATTTTCTATTTTAAAAATGTTCTTTTATATCAAGTTATAGTTTGAATTGTCCTTCGTGTGAACTGTAGGAACTGTTCAAATAATTCTTTCATGCAAAGTCTATAAGTCTATATTGGTCAAGTAGGGGCCTCTTCAAGGCAGTTTTTAAGCCGGCCCTTTGTTCGACAGAATTTTGAGGCAAGTTCAATGTCAAATGTCACAAATTCAAGACTGTCTCAGAAGTTGTTCAAAAAATCAAGAAATGGCTAAGAAAGACACACGAAAACAGTGACACACAGAAAGTTGAAATTTTTGGGATCCTTTGCAACTACTAGAAGAGTTTTGTTACGGATTCATTTAGCGTTTGCTCTATTGACTTTAGTGATAAAGCTGCTTAGAAACTCAGCGATACTTGACTTAGACTCCGCTCACGACTGCGTCAGAGGAATTCCCGTAATGACCATCAAAAGGTACTCAAATTAACTAATCTAAGTGTTATTAGAATAATTAATTACCTAATAGAATAAATGTAATATTACAAATAAAGTTTTTTCGCAAACTACTTCCTCGCTATCTAGGGAGTTTTTTAGATTTAGTTCCTGTCCTGTCAT